>CM035416.1:69737684-69750184 GCA_020310875.1 Ceratopteris richardii
CCACTCAAAATTAAAATTGCCTCGTGCGTAGCCAACGGTCGCCAAGGGAGCCTTGGGTGCCAATGTTGTGTGAAGAGATGGATAGGTATGTGCTTGAAGATGAAGAGGTATTGCAAAATCCTTGATCTACACCAGCCAATTGAACTCCATGAGTATATGTTGGGCCCTTTTAGCTTGCCAATGGATGTATTAGACACCCTATGTACTTTGGAAGATCACTCTCAAAAAGATAGATCAAAACAGATAAGTTGGAGTTAGCTCAGAGGTGAAAAGCTTGCTAATTTGGTTCATACACCTGTCCAGTGTTTTGCATAATTCTCTGAGCACAGCAGCATTTAGCTTAATTCCTCTTGGGGAAGTCTAGTTAACTTAAAGAGCTAACTTTCAAGAGTAATCTCATCAAAAATAATGAACCACACACTGAGAATGAGTTTTAACAAGTGATGACATCATCCCAATTTTCACGGGCTGCTATAGTTTGAGACCAGTGAGCAGAAAAATGAGCATAACTCAAAATGTAGGAATTCAATGATTATGAAAATTTGTATGGTTATACTAAACAGTAATCCAACAAGCTTTAAATCACTGAATTTGGATAAGTAACCACTGAGAAATGGCTCTGCCAAGGTGAGTAAAAAAATCGAGTATCTGACAGAGAAGTGAAGATGAACAGACCCTGTTGACTTCAAATGAACATAACTGAAGATTGCAACATCCAAATGACATGAAAATTTGTGCGCATATAGTAGATGTATATAGCTAACTTTACCAAGTTAAATCACTGAAAAGGATGCACCAAGCTCAGAGAAACAATCTATGCAATCTGACTGAGAAAACTACGAGATATGGCAGTGAGTAGTACACTTCACAAGAACATGGAAATATGAACTCAAATAATCATGAAAATGAAAGTATATTGCTTGTAGAATACAATGACTTACTGATACATATGTGTGCCTTGTAATCACACCTTGATATGTCATAAAGCTCAGCTCTTGGAGGTCTTCACATAGGTCTCTCTAACCACGACTAAAACTGCCATCTATTTATAGTTGAGTCTGGGAGGCTAACTTCCCTCAATCACTCTCCAATCAATCAATGATTGATTTGATTCTCTACCTACCACAAATCACAAATTCGTGGCTCCACTTTCCATTCTTGATCAAGTGGACTCAATCACTTAAGATTCTTTCACTTTTACATTAAGTAAAGTCTTCAAAAGTTACAAGAGGTAGTTCACAAGTGAACTTTACATAGTCTTCATTTTAAAGCTTTTTTCATGACTTTGTGGGACTCAAGCCAATACTTAGGCTTGTCATAGACTTGCTCCAACATGTTGCCAATGTATTGCCTAAGTTCTTTGCCTTAGTCGACGCCTTGGAGTAAGCCGAAGGAGTCAACATAGGAGCAAACGTAGGTGAAAACATAGGTGTAAACGTAGGTTCTGGTTCCGGAACTGGAATAGAAACAGAAACAAAAACAGGAACAGGAACCGGAATCGCAATCGCGAACAGAGAACAGAACCCTCCGTATTGACGCGCGTGCAGAGCTCTGATACCACTGTTTTCACGATCTTGCTCATGCGCAAACAGAGATTATGAATGCAGAAAACACATAGAAGAATAGAGACAACAAGAGACGAGACAAAACGCAGTATTGGGTGCAATCTCCCCCCATGCACTCTGTTTCGACAGTCCACAGAGTGCATGTATTTATAGGAATTTTGATTACGTCGAAAAGAGTGCTTACATGAGAGAAGCTTCGAAAAGCAAGCGTGAAACTAAAAGTTGGTAACTTTTACTGAAAGCCATTGCTTTCAATAACAGAAATTGTGGTCTACAACGACCCTTATTCTAACCATTACTTTTCTAACTGTTTCTAACAATAGAACCTTCTACACAGGTTTATTTACAAGCTAAATAATAATTATTCGAATTATTGATATCCGCCCTTTCATGCCTTGCACGCTCCTCACGAACCTTCAGCTGCTATATCAAAAACACCAAAAACACATTAATACATCAATAATTTAACACTCTAACAATGCATTGTTCAATAATACTTTAACACTCCAACAATGCATTGTTCAACATATTCCATAAGTTATAACAGATAGATAGATAGATAGATGATGGAGAGTGTTAATCTCTAAAAGAACAAGATACTCTTGAAGTTATAGCACCTCTATATCAAGAGTAACTCAAAACCTTTACCAATTTAGAGGATCAATGATCAATTATCAATATTTTGAACAAACTTTGAAGAAGGTGACTACACAGAAACTCTACTGCACATAACTCACTCATTGACTCATCAACTGTGTAAAGTTTTTATAAAACTTTGCATACGGTGTCGCCTATAGTTTTTGCACCTCCTCCAAGTTAAATCATTCCAAAAGACTCAGTAAATCTTGAGAAATGATCTTAACAAGTCACCTATGTCTAAAACTATAGTTCTATATAGTCGACTTTGACACCTGCAACTTCTAAAACTTGGTTCTCCCAAACTAGAACCCGTTTAATCAAATGCTTTTAGCCATAGGTAGCTTACCTTCCAACTTAAAGAATGAGTGCTTGCTTGCTCAAAACTTTACACTATGGAAGGAAAACTGACCAAAACATTAACATCAAATTTTGTGCCTCCTGCAACTTCTCTTCTTTACATTTACACATGTAAATTTTCCTACACTCAATTCTCTCTGCCTGATCACAATTAGAAGCTGAAAATTTGTACAAGGTGAATCAACTATGGACTTAGACTTGTACAAAAGCATTTCACAAAAGATTCAACAGAGAAGGAGAACTCTCAAAAATATCGGGCGCAACTTTTCTTCATTTCTAGAAAACTTTACATCTGAGTGATGATAGAGATCTTACTCACTTCTAAAGTGTCTAATGACTCATACAACTTCTAATTTATCTATTCACATGCTCTCTCATATTTTCCCCGACCTTTTTCCTTGTATATATTGGAAAATATGTACAAGCTCATAACCATACAAAAGTATAAGTGAGATATCTCTACATTAATGTACATATGTATACACATCTTCATCCTCTGAACATATACTTTCTTCATGCTTCATGACTTGGGCTTTTCTTCAATCCTTGACTTCAAAACTTCATCAAAACTTCAATTGTTGATCGCCTTGCACCAATAACTCCCCCTCAATCATCAATTGAGGTTTTCTCTATCTTCTTTATATTTGCCATGTCTTTGAATCTTTGTAGCTTTGGTCCATCTAAGCTTTTGGTTAGCATATCAGCTATCTGATCTTTTGTTGAAGTATGTATAACTTCAATCTCTTTATCCATCACCTTCTCTCTTGGAAAATGATACTGAATCTCAATGTGTTTAGTCCTGGCATGAAAAACAAGATTAGTAGCTAAATACAATGAACTCATGTTATCTCCATTAATAGTGGATGTACTCTGAGTGATGTCAAAACTCTTCATAAGAGTCTTGAGCCATATCACTTCCTTTGCAGCTTTAACCATACCTTTGTACTCAGCCTCTGTAGATGATAAAACAACTGTGTGTTGCTTCTTTGAACACCATGAAATTAACTTATCTCCCACATACCACAAGTATCCATAAGTTGATCTCCTATAATTAGGATTACCTGCCCAATCTGTATCACTATATATCTTGATGTTTGTATCTGATGTAAATCCATAATACAAACCTTCTTTGAGTGTACCCTTAATGTACCTCAACACTCTTTGTCCTGCAACCCAATGCTCTTTCCTAGGACAATGCATGAATTGAGACAATACTCCAACTGCATATGATAAATCACGCCTAGTTAATGTAGCATAGATCAGACTACCAACCAAACTTTGATATAGCTTCATATCCTTGAACTCTTCTCCTCCATATCTGCTCAATTTGTGATTCACCTCCGTTGGAGTAGGTGCTATCATGCAGTCATTCATCTTAAACCTTATCAACAAGTTTTTCAAATACCTTTCTTGAGTTACATACACTCCATGTTGAGTGTATGAGATCTCCATTCCCAAGAAATATGAAAAGTCTCCCAAGTCACTAATCTTGAACTCTTTCTCCATTTGCTTCTTTAGGCTTTGAATGCCAATCTCATCTGTACCTGTAAGAATTATATCATCAACACATATGCACATGTAAATGAACCCATCATGACTTGCTTTAACAAGGAAGCTACTATTTGCTTTAGATACTTGGAAACCAAGTTCTTTCAAGAACTTCACAAGTCTATAATTCCATGCCCCAATGGCCTGCTTCAAACCATACAAAGCTCTCTTGAGCTTACATACATGATTTGGATACCTTTCATTTCTGAATCCTTGTGGTTGCTCCATGAAAACATAATCTGAAATATAACCATTTAGAAAAGCATTCTTCACATCTAGTTGACATAATTGCCAACCTTTACATGCAGCAATGGCTATGAGTGTCTTGATAGTTGTCATCTTTGCCATAGGACTATAGGTCTCATCATAATCTATACCATATGTCTGAGCAAACCCTTTCACAACAAGTCTAGCTTTATACCTAGACACACTTCCATCTGCAAACCTCTTTGTCTTGTAGACCCATTTGGATCCAATGATCTTCTGACTATTTGGTTTAGGAACCAAATCCCATGTCTGATTCTCCATCAATGCATCATACTCTTCCTGTATAGCCTTCTCCCAATTTTCCTCATCTGCTTTTATCATATAAGCATAATCTTTGGTAGCCAAAAAAGAAGTGTCATAGCTATACCTTGTAGGTTTCCATTTGTGTCTTGATGACCTTCTGAGTTCTCCACTCCTTGAGGTTTCTAGTTCATCACATTCTGGATCAAACCTTGGCACTTCTTCAACTTCAACGTGTATTTCATTATTCTCCTCTTCATCAAATATCTGAACCTTTGATTTACCTTTCTTTTGATTCACAATTTCTTCATCACCTGCATAAACATTGATTGTACTTGCATACCAAGTACCTTGCTCATCAAATGTAACATTCTTTGACACAAGGAATTGTTTTGTGGATGGACTCCACAACCTATATCCCATCTGCTTATCATCATATCCAATGAACACATACTTTTCAACTTTAGGTTCCAATTTGTGCCTTAATTGAGATGGCACATATGCATATGCCAAACATCCAAATACTTTGCAATGATCTAGAGTAGGTCTCTTACCCCACCATGCCTCATATGGTGTCATACCCTGCAAAGCTTTACATGGTAATCTATTGACCAAATATGTTGCTGTATTTACAACCTCAGCCCACAAATAATTTGGGCAATTTTTCTCCTTCATCATGGATCTTGCAAACTCAACAAGAGTTATATTCCTCCTTTCTGCTATACCATTATGTTGAGGAGATTACCTGCAAGTAATTTCCCTTTTTATACCTACATTCCACAAGTAATCACTGGACTCATTAGAGAAATACTCTCCCCCTCCATCTGACCTTAGTCTCTTCAACTTTTGACCTGTAATTCTCTCTGCATACACATGATAATGTTTGAATGTATTGAATACCTCTGACTTATCTTTGATCACATAAATAGTGATCCATCTTGTTGATGTATGAAACACCACAAGAAATGAATTAATGTGACACTAGAACACCTCTATGGTCACCATTAACTCATTGCCACTCCAAACTTTGAGAAATGATAGCCTAAAGTGAGAACTTTGCTTCTACAGAAATTCCTAGTCACCAAAATGACATACCTTCAGTATTTTGCTAATTTCTCCTAGCTCAAGTATTATTTCTCCATGAAAATTTATAGGCTGAAACTAGAAGAGTAGAGCTTTCCAACAAGCTATCATATGCATCAAACGAATCTCTAGAACTCAAGTTATGGCCTTCACAAGATGACCCTGTATGACCTTCCAAAATTGAAAATCTTTCCTGTTATAGTAAAAGCGCCTGTTTAAAATTAGAATTCGATGCCTAGCATCGACTTGCAACGAGAATTCGATGCCGGGCATCGACTTGGGATGTTTTTGACCACTTTTCAGCAGGGATTCGATGCCGGGCATCGACTTCCCGCATAAAACCTTGATCTTTTGGACACCAAAACTATAGGTGATTTCATGCACACTTAGAATATGACGTATCAACTGGAATTCGATGCCAGGCATCGAGTTGCTCCAACAACATCATGTTTTCAAAACACTTCAGTACTGAATGAAAAATATAAATGAAAATATGACTTATCAGCAGAGATTCGATGCCAGGCATCGAGTTGCTTGGAAAACTTGATCTTTTTAACTCATCACACAGTAGGTAATTATAGAGATGATGGAGAGAGACTCATACACAAAACTTTACTCAGTTCTTTCTCATAACTATAAAAAACTCAGAAGTTTTACAGTTGCTTTCTCATTCAGAGAAGCCCGACTATACTCAAAAATGAGTTCTTCTCACTTTCTCATTGTCTTCCTCATCGCGTCAGTTGATACAAACTAACTTATATAGATTTTCTTATTCTCGTGATTTAAAAAAAAAACTTCTAGAACTAAAGTGAACTAACTTTACAAGTATAATACACTTGTGAATTTGTCCCTTCACATAGGCATGGGGTTTTCTTCCTAAGATTTGACCTTCAAATATATGTCCAGTTAGTGATTGTTTCTCCAACAGCTCCCCCTCAATCACTAATTGACATTCCCTGTTTCTTCATATCATCTTCTTTTCTTTTACTCCTGCCATGCTTTTGAATCTACTAGTCTTCACACCATCCAAGCTCTTTGTCATTATGTCTGCTATCTGATCTTTAGTAGAAATGTACTCCACTTCAATCTCCTTCTCCATTACCTTTTCTCTAAGAAAATGATAGTGTATCTCTATGTGCTTTGTCCTTGCATGAAATACTGGATTTGCTGCAAGATAAAGTGAACTCATATTATCTCCATGTATTGTAGGTGTACCTTGATCAATGCCTAAGCTCTTGAACAATGTCTGCATCCATATGACTTCCTTAGCTGCTTCCACAAGTCCTTTGTACTCAGCTTCAATTGATGATAATGCTACTGTATGTTGTTTCTTTGAACACCAACTTACAAGCTTATCACCAATGTATATCATGTAACCATGAGTTGATCTTCTGTCATCCTGGTTACCTGCCCAATCTGAATCACTATAGGCTCTCAACTTCAAATCTGATGTAAACGGATAATATAATCCTTCTTTTATAGTTCCTTTGATATATCTGAGAACTCTTTGACCTGCAATCCAATGTGGGTCCTTTGGACAATGCATGAATTGTGACAAGACTCCCACTGCATAACTAAGATCAGGTCTTGTTAGTGTAGCATAAATCAAACTACCCACAAGAGATTGATACTTCCTCATATCTTTGTATTCTGCACCATCATATTTACTGAGCTTGTGATTAACTTCAAGTGGAGTTAAAGCTTCTTTACAATTTTCCATATCAAACTTCTTCAACAAGTTCAGAAGATACCTTTCTTGTGACACATATATGCCATGATCTGTATAAGTAACTTCCATTCCAAGAAAGTATGACAACTTTCCTAGATCACTGATCTTGAATTCCTTTTCAAGTAATCTCTTTACCTCCTTGATTCCTTCATCTAAAGTACCTGTGATTATAATGTCATCTACATAAATACAAATGTAGATTGTACCTTCCTCTGTTCTTCTGATAAGTAGACTTGGGTCTGCTTTTGAACTTTGATATCCAAGATCATTGAGATACTTCACCAGTCTATAGTTCCAAGCTCTTGGAGCTTGCTTCAATCCATACAATGCTCTTCTCAACCTGCAAACAAAATTTGGATACCTATCTATAAACCCTTGAGGTTGTTCCAGGTATACCTCATCTGATATGTATCCATTCAAGAAGGCATTTTTTATATCCAATTGACTTAGGGTCCATCCTTTTGAAGCTGCAATAGCAATGATTGTCCTTATAGTTGACATCTTAGCTACGGGACTGAATGTCTCATCATAATCTATGCCATAGGTCTGGGCATAGCCTTTCACCACCAATCTAGCTTTGTATCTGGCTATACTTCCATCTGCAAGCTTCTTCACTTTATTAACCCATTTATTTCCAATTACTTTCTTACCATTTGGTTTAGGAACAAGTTCCCATGTCTTGTTCTCCTCCAGTGCATTGAACTCTTCCTTCATTGCTTCTTACCTTTAGCTTCATCATAGTTCTGAGGTTCTTCATCATCTTTGACCATATATGCATAGTTCTTCTGAGTTATGTAAGAAGTATCATAAGAATACCTTTCTGGTTGTCTTCTAGTCCTGCTTGACCTTCTTGGTTCACATTCTTCATAAGTTTCTGGATACACCTCTTCATCAAATATAGGAGCTTCTTCATTCCTTCTTGTTAATCCACTTGTGGATGTACTTGCTTGCATATAGTCTTCATCTCTATTTACCTGCACAATTGATTTTCCTTTCTCACATCTTCTTACCTCTTCTTCAAATTCTTCAGCTGTGTGACTTTGATCTGCATACCAACTTTTCTGTTCATCAAATGTAACATCTCTAGAAACAAGAAATTGTTTGGTTAAAGGATTCCACAACCTGTAACCCATCTGCTTTTCATCATAACCAATGAACACATATTTTTCTGCCTTTGGTTCAAGTTTATGCCTAAGCTGTGATGGCACATAAGCATATGCAATTGATCTAAACACTCTACAATGATCTAGTGTTGGTTTCTTACCCCACCAAGCTTCATATGGAGTCATTCCATTCAGAGCTGCACATGGTAATCTATTCACAAGATATGTAGCTGTATTTACAGCCTCAGCCCAAAGATAATTTGGACAATTCTTCTCCTTTAGCATAGCTCTAGCAAACTCAACCAAAGTCCTGTTCCTTCTTTCTGCTACACCATTTTGTTGTGGTGTATATCTCTTAATACCTGCATTCCAAAGATAATCATTGAACTCTTGGGAGAAATATTCTCCCCCTCCATCAGACCTCAGTCTCTTAAGCTTTTGACCTGTGACTCTCTCTGCATATGCATGAAAATGCTTGAAAGCTCCAAACACTTCTGATCTTTCCTTCAACACATATAATGTTATCCATCTTGTAGCATCATCAATGAAAAGAACATAATACCTTGAGCCATTGATAGATCCTTCTTTTGTTGGTCCCCATACATCTGTATGAATGAGCTCTAGTAGTCCATCATGTTTGAATCCTTTCTTTTGAAATGGTAACCTGTGTGCTTTACCCATTTGACATGCTTCACATTTATAAACCATATGTTGACTTTGCACATTTGGTAATCCTAGTACAGACTGATTAGCAACCATAGCTTTAATTCCTCTTTCATTGAAATGACCTAATCTCTTATGCCAGAGATCAAGTTCTGTAATCAGTGCTTCACCATGTGTGAGCAAAGCTTGACCAATGTTTCCTTGCACTCTTAAAGTAAAGAGTCTACCTTCTTTCTTACCAGAGACAATATGATTATATCCATTCTCTGGATCTTCCACAAATACTCCTTCATTTGTAAACCTGACTTGAAAACCTTTTTCAACTATCTGTCCCACACTAATCAAGTTTTTAGGTATTGTAGGAACATTCAAAACATTGGTTAGCAAATCTGCTCCACTCTTGCATTTCACTTTTCCAATTGAATGTACACTATGTCTTGTATTATCACCAGTTTGAACTGTGTGACTTGAAATACCTTTTTCCAATTCTGACATCAATTCTATGTTTCCTGACAAATGATTAGAACATCCAGAGTCAATGTAAAATACCTTTAGATCTTCTTTATCTGATGTGTTGATTGAGTTCATCATCAATGATGTATGACTTTCATTCTGTGTGTCATTTGCATAGTTGTAGTAGGTGGTGTTGTAGGATTGATTCTGTCCCCAACTTCTTCCTCCACCTCTACCATAGCCTCCTCTTTGACTTTGTCTACCTCTTTGAAAATTACTTTGATATCTTCACCTCGACCTCTGCTATTGTTGTTTTGATTCTGGTTTGATCCTTGTTGATTGTGCCAACAGTCATGAGCCAAATGATTACTCAATCCACAGATCCAGCAAGCCTTCTTGTTATTATTTTGATTACCTCTACCTCTTCCAAAACCTCTTGCTCTTCCTCTACCAGTGCCTTTACCTCTTGCATAATAAGCTTGAGAACTAGACTCCTCTTCATCCTTTGCTTTACCTTTATCTCCTTTCTTCTTGTTCTTCATGTACATTGCAGAACTTTGTCCTTTATCTCCATCTCCCTTCAAGTCTTGCTCATATGTGAGCATCAAACCAAGCAACTGGTTCAAATCTAGAACATAATGATTTAATGAAAGTTCTGTTGATAAGACAAAAGGTTTCCACCTTTCATCCCCTCTCAAACCTGCAAGTAATTGAGCAATCAATCTGTGATCTTCAACATCTTCATCTATGGATCCAAGACTATCTGCTAGATCCTTCATCTTAGTGACATAATCACTAATGGTTTGACTTGGCTTCTTCTTGAATGTTGTAAACTCTGACCATAGACTTGCTTTCCGCCACTCCAAACTTTGAGAAATGATAGCCTAAAGTGAGAACTTTGCTTCTACAAAAATTCCTAGTCACCAAAATGACATACCTTCAGTATTTTGCTAATTTCTCCTAGCTCAAGTATTATTTCTCGATGAAACTTTATAGGCTCAAACTAGAAGAGTAGAGCTTTCCAACAAGCTATCATATGCATCAAACGGATCTCTAGAACTCAAGTTATGGCCTTCACAAGATGACCCTGTATGACCTTCCGAAATTGGAAATCTTTCCTGTTATAGTAAAAGCGCCTATTTAAAATTAGAATTCGATGCCTAGCATCGAGTTGCAACAAGAATTTGATGCCGGGCATCGACTTGGGATGTTTTTGGCCACTTTTCAGTAGGGATTCGATGCTGGGCATCGACTTCCCGCATAAAACCTTGATCTTTTGGACACCAAAACTATAGGTGATTTCATGCACACTTAGAATATGACTTATCAACTGGAATTCGATGCCAGGCATCGAGTTGCTCCAACAACATCATGTTTTCAAAACACTTCAGTACTGAATGAAAAATATAAATGAAAATATGACTTATCAGCAGAGATTCGATGCCAGGCATCGAGTTGCTTGGAAAACTTGATCTTTTTAACTCATCACACAGTAGGTAATTATAGAGATGATGGAGAGAGACTCATACACAAAACTTTACTCAGTTCTTTCTCATAACTATAAAAAACTCAGAAGTTTTACAGTTGCTTTCTCATTCAGAGAAGCCCGACTATACTCAAAAATGAGTTCTTCTCACTTTCTCATTGTCTTCCTCATCGCGTCAGTTGATACAAACTAACTTATATAGATTTTCTTATTCTCGTGATTTAAAAAAAAAACTTCTAGAACTAAAGTGAACTAACTTTACAAGTATAATACACTTGTGAATTTGTCCCTTGACATAGGCATGGGGTTTTCTTCCTAAGATTTGACCTTCAAATATATGTCGAGTTAGTGATTGTTTCTCCAACACATTTGGTAGCATCATCAACATAAATCACATAATACCTTGAACCATTGATGCTGAAATCCTTTGATGGTCCCCACACATCTATGTGTACCAACTCAAGCTTCTCTGAATACATAAAACCATGCTTGGAATAAGACTTCTTATGAGCCTTACCTAATTGACATGCCTCACATCTGTATGTCATATGTTGACCTGCAACATTAGGCAATCCAAGCACTGAACCATTGTTAACCATATCTTTAATACCTCTTTCATTAAAATGTCCAAGCCTTTTGTGCCAAAGATCTAACTATGAGATCTTATGTCCTCCATAGGTGTACAAGGCATGACCAATGTTACCTTGAATATTCAATGTGAAGAGTCTTCCTTCTTTCTTCCCTGAAACAATTTGTTTATACCCATTGCTAGGGTCTTCCACAAAAACTCCTTCATTAGTGAATCTAACTTCATAACCTTTTTCAATAATATGTCCTACACTTATCAGATTCTTTGGAATTGTAGGAACATACAAAACCTTACTCAAGAGAGTACTTCTATCCTTGGCCTTCACTAATCCAATTGACTTCACATTGTGCTTTGTATTGTCACCTATTTGAACTACATGATTAGTTACCTTATTCTCCAAATCATTCATCAAAGATATGTTGCCACTCAGGTGATTGCTACACCCTGAGTCAATGTAGAAGACTCTTTGATCTTCACTTTGCCTTTCACAAGTTGCATTCATTATCAATGTTGAATCCTCCTTCTGATCTGAAGCATAATTGTAGTAGGCATTGTTGTATTGTTAACTTTGGAATCCTCTACCTGTATTTCTTCCAAAGTAGCCTCTACTACCTCTACCCTCTGAAATTACCTCTTTGATTTCTACCACCTCTTCCTCTTGAATTAAAGTTCTGATTATATCCACCATTATTCTGAGTATTATGCCAACAATCATTAGCTAAATAATTTGTCTTACCACAAATCCAACAAGCTTTAACTCCATCTTTATTACTTCTAC
>CM035416.1:69762684-69767684 GCA_020310875.1 Ceratopteris richardii
AGTTGTAGGCATAACTTCACAATGCAAGCTAAAATAGTTCATCATCCAATTCATTGCATGACGTCCAACAGATCCTTTGGTCCCAACATGGAACGTATCCAAAATGAGATCCCCATTCAAAAACCCTTGTTGAACCCTATGTATTCTAAAATTTCCTACACCCATTGCAATTTTAAATGCAGCCCTACAGCATGGCATCCCTTGAGTAAAGAAATATTCAAAACCAACACGCGTTACTGACATGTTATCCTCAATCATTTGCATGCAAGAAACAAGGTATATATCTTGCCTTTCACTATCTAAATGGAGGAATTTTTCTCTTATGTGCTTTAGTTTCTTCATCCCTAAATTATACAAGCATTTCAAACCACAACAATGCTTCACAATATCCAATGCAATCTGTCTATCTGAAGTAAGAAATTTAAATCTTTTTCGACTTACTTCACGAGACCTTCTTTTAAATCGTAGATTGAGCTTGCTTTGCTTTTTCGTTGCTCCACATGCACTTGAATCAGAAGGGAGATCAATGGTTGGATCAGATGGGAGATCAAGAGGTGCATTTGTATGAGCAGCATTGCACTGTGAATTGGATAACTTAAATGACTCAACAGAAAACATGGAATCATCAGCACGTTCTAAATCATAGGGATCATCACTTCTCTGGAAAGGCTCAACTGAGATCAATGAATCAATATGAGCAGAGGAAGCTGATGCCCAAGCATCCACTGAAAAGATTGAGCTCATCTTCACTGAGTTCAGAGAAGACTGAAGATGAATGACCTTTTTAAATAAGTAGAAATCCGAGATCAAGTGAAGATATCACATCAAATGTCACATCAAGAAGATATGAAATCAAAAGCTTATTAAAGTACATTAAATAACATAAAACATCAAATTACATCAAATCACTTAATTACTCAAATATACACTAATAAGGGAACCAAAGATTTGATTCACTTTTGATTCAAATGATCTTTTTCTAACTTCATATGAGTCATTCAGTCTAAGCATTGTGAATGAATCAAAATATATCAAAGTTGTGTTCCAATAGGAATATATAATAAAATTGTTTGGATGAAATTTTACAAGAAGAAATTTTACAACTGGAATATATCCAAGTTGAGTTCCAACTGGAATATGCTATGCCATTGAACACTATACAAGAAGAAATTTTACATTTGGTTAAGATTTCAAGGATTAGGTTTTATTGTGGTCTTGGCTAGATATCAAAGAGGTAGATGAAAGTATATTGAAAAAGAATTATGTGTAAAAGAGGCACATAGAAAGTATATTCATACATTGATTTTCCATTTCAACAATGTGTTACAAGATAAATGTGAATATGAACTAAAGTGTGGAGGATAACACTATAAAGATGTCATTAATCTCACAACTTAGACCTAATTTTCTCCCAAGCAACAGAATCTAAGAAAAAACATCTACATGAGATTAGAAATCCTCATGTACATACCATACTGTTGCCATTGAAGTTTAATTTCCATGCAAATGTATATAAATAGTTGCAAGGTTCTGTACTAGAATGTTTATTCAAAGTGATTTTCCATTTCAAGAGTGAGTTACAAGATAAATGTGAATATGAACTAAAGTGTGGAGGGTAATACTATGAAGATGTCATTAGTCTCCCACATTTAACACAACTTTGACTTGATTTTCTCCCAAGAAAGAGATTCTTAGAAACAAATCTCTACATGAGTTGAGACATCCTCATGGACATACCATACTCTTGCCATTGAAATGTAATTTCTATGCAAATGTATATAAATAGTTGTAAGGGTCTATGAATATTTCATTAAAGTGGCTCTGAAACAGCCTATTTGTGTGGGTGCTATTCCCTGGTTAGATAAGTTGACAGATTTAGTTAGCAAGTGGACTCATTCAGTTAGATCCAGTTAGTTTCTGGTTCAAGTTACCCAATTGCCTATAAATACCAGAGGAGGAGATCATTCTCATTTTCAAAATCCACGAGCAAGAGAGAGCAGCAGAGCACAGACAGCCATGGAGCACAGAGGTCAGCATACCAGCAAGCCAAGCCTGATGGAGAAGAAGAATGTTGGCAAAAGTACCAAGAGGTAGACAAAATCATAACTAAAAAAAAGATTCCAAAAAGATTCCCTCTGTATGTCTGTGTAAATTTCTCATTTCTAGGTCTCTATTTTTCTTGCCTGTCGAAATATGGATCCAAAGCATGTACAGGTCGATGCCTGGCATCGACTTTAAGGTGTAAGTCGATGCCAGGCATCGACTTAGGATTGCAAGTCGATGCCAGGCATCGACTTGCAGCCCCAAGTCGATGCCTGGCATCGACTTGCAGGAGCAAGTCGATGCCAGGCATCGACTTGTGGGTGCAAGTCGATGCCTGGCATCGACTTGCAGCCCCAAGTCGATGCCTGGCATCGACTTGCTCCTGCAAGTCGATGCCTGGCATCGACTTGTGGGTGCAAGTCGATGCCTGGCATCGAATTGCAGCCCCAAGTCGATGCCAGGCATCGACTTGGTCCCAAAAAACGATGCCAAGCATCGACTTGCCAGCATCATCATGCACTGAAAAGTCGATGCCAGGCATCGACTTTTGGGTGCAAAATCGATGCTTGGCATCGGCTTTTGGGCCCAAATCGATGCTTGGCATCGACTTTTGTGCCCAAGTCGATGCCAGGCATCGACTTTGTGTTCAAGTCGATGCCAGGCATCGACTTGAGGGTAAAAGTCGATGCCAGGCATCGACTTGGCCCAAAAGTCGATGCCAGGCATCGACTTGGGCCCTCAAGTCGATGCCTGGCATCGACTTGCACACAAAGTCGATGCCTGGCATCGACATGCACTTAAACATCGATGCCTGGCATCGACCTGAAGCTGAAAATCCATGCCTTGCATGGACATGGGCTGATATTTCTTATTGCTTGATATTTCCAATTGCTTTCAGGGATGCGGAGTACAAGGATGAAAGGCCCATTAAGAAGCTCAGAGTCACCATGGGCTCTGCTGACCAGCAACGTGACAAAGGCAGTGGTCACCAAGCAAAGGCAAAGAAAATTATTGCACCATTATCCTCTGAGAAGGCCAGCAACCCACTAGGAATATCCTCAGGTGGACAGAGTAGCATTAAAATTCCTGTGGAGGATCCAAGTATGAAGGAAAGGTCGAGGGAGACAGAGGTCATGAAGACAGATCGTCCACTTCGGGACATGACAAATCTCGAATGGTGCCTTCAGTACGTGGAAGAGAAGAATGCAGTCCTCCTTGTGTTCGCAGGGGCCTATGGCAGAGGAAAGATCACGACAACACAAGGTTTTCAGTATGGCCTTGTTTACAAATTGGATTATGAAGATGAAGATTCTGACAACCTGCTTTTCTTGGTGGAGACATCCAAGGGATTAAGAAATGTCATATGCAAGATGGAATTCTTGTGCCCAGAGTGCTGTGTTCCAGAGGAGCTAGCTCAGATGTGCAGAGACTCAGTGAATTTCATCAAGGACCTGATGCCATGGATACAGGGCAATATCATGCCAACACAGCACAAGAAGACGACCCCTGTAAAGGCAAGGGGTAAGCAGAGTGTGCAGAAAAAGCCCCAAAAGAAAAAGAAGATAATTGCAGAAGAGGACTTTTCTGACTCAAGCTCTAGCTCTGGGGACATTATTGTTGCACCTGGTGGAGAGCTTGCATCTGGTGTGCTTGGCACTGAGCAGAATAAGATGAGGGAGGACATAGCTAGAAGAAAAATTGTGAAGAAGGGGCAGTTGTTCCACCTGCCTATTAATATTATCCACAGGCCACCAGTGGATCCAGTCACAGGGAGGAGGCCCCTTGAGATCAGGGAGCCACATAATTTGCATGTCCAAAATCTTAAGAAGAAAATGAAAATTAATCCTCATGCTACTGTTGTGCCATTCCTTGTAATGGTGGATCCGCATGAGTGCAGCTGTGTGGAGGATTTCAATGAGAATTTGTTTGAGGAGTACACTTATTATGTGATTGGAGGTTCACACTCTGCAGAGGCTCGTAGACAGTTAGTGAAGGAGCACCCTACTACATTTTTCTTTAGGTATGCAGAGTGTAAGATATATGCTGGTCTTACAACTGAGGAAGCCAAGCTTCTTGCTTGGGATCACAACAACGATAATGACTACAGGCAGAAAATGTCCTCCATAGAGAGAATTCGGTTCTTCCACCATGAATACGAAGATTGTCTTGTGAAGGAAGCTGGGAGAATACATCCCAATCTACGAAAGCAATGCCTTATTGAGGTTGGAATTGCATTGGATGAGAATAGAAAATCAGATGCTTTGAGGAAATATGACCCATGGTTTCAACTGGCATTCAGATCAGGTGAGATCTGGGATCTTCAGGATAGAATCTTCACAATGTGGGAGCATAAGGAAGTCAAGGGCCAGAAGCAACGAAAGTCGAGGCCAGACCCACAAATTGATCTGAGGGGAAAGGGAAGGAAAGTTGACCTTTCACTTGAGGAGGCTCCTGAGGACATGAAGCTGACCCCATGGAGGGCCCTTCAAGGAATCAAGGATGATACATTGATCATATCAACCTTGTCAAGGGTAATCTCGAAGGAGTTGAGCCTCGAGGAGATGGTCACTGAGCTCAATAAGTATGTATGTTATTCTCAGATCCTTTTTCCCTCCTCCCATGCTTCTTGTCTAACCTAGTCTCTTTTATATTTATGTGTCTGTAGTCATAAAGTGTACATGAAGATTCAGGAGGTGATGATGAAGAGGCTGGGTTGCTTTTCTTGGACAGAGGTCCAAGCAGACTATCCAACCACATCATCCTACAAAGCCTTATCAGAATATTTCATCCTGTTTCGTGATTGGGTAGATTCTCTTATCAGAATATTTCATACTAAACAATTTGATGCATTGCATGGCATCAACATGGGGGCATAATTCGATGCCTGGCATCGACTTGGGGGCATAAGTCGATGCCTGGCATCGACTTGCAGCATAAGTCGATGCCTGGCATCGACT
>CM035416.1:69787684-69822684 GCA_020310875.1 Ceratopteris richardii
CATAGATAGATAGATAGATAGATAGATAGATAGATAGATAGATAGGTAGATAGATAGATAGATAGGTAGATAGATAGATAGATAGGTAGATAGATAGATAGATAGATAGATAGATAGATAGATAGATAGATAGATAGATAGATAGATAGATAGATAGGTAGGTAGTCAGAATCTTTTCATACATCATTTCCAAAGTACATAGGCACTTATATAGTGTCATTGGAAAGCTATGAGGGCCCAAATATCATCTCAAAAGCTTTCCAGTTATCATCTGCCTTGATGCCATTGATTATCTATCTCCCTATTTTCACCTCTTCAATCTCCTCTACTATGCTTGTCAATTGATAAGCCACATCCTTTACTTTGTTCGCATACTTTGAAACATTCTTCTTAGGTTACTTCCTTTGAGTAGTAAACTCAATTCACAATTGATTTTTTCTAGCTCTTGTATTGGAAGAAAAATATGAAGATAATGTATCCCAAGTCTCTTGGGAAGTTTTACAATTCCTAATGTGAGAAAGAAGGAAGTCAGAAGTAGAGCTAAGTAGATATGACCTTGCTAAAGCATCTTTGGCACACCATGAGTTAAGTCTTTCTAGTTCCTCTCTTGTAGGTTGACCTTTGCTTTTGAATATGGGCATCTCGTCATCTCCTGATATGTATCCATAGAGACTCCTTCCTTGTAGATAGGTCTTCATCCTCAAGGACCATGTTGGATAATTTTTCCTATCTCACGTACTGATAAAAGAAGGGAAACCATCTCCCATTTTACCTCAACTTGCTTTGATACCACTCTTGGATGAGATGGATGGATACCTCAAGGAACTGAGGTGGTATTGCTAAAACCTGCTTTGTACCTGCCCTAAATTACTTTAGAGTTTGATAGTAGGCCCTTTTATCTTGCAACTAACACCAAAAAGGTACCTATTTACTTTGGAGTTGATGCTTGAAACAATTGAATCAAAACAGATTACTTCATGAGTTGCTAGTGTCACAAAACTTGATATTTTGGTCTAGACACATGCTTGTTCTTTTGCTCAGTGCTTAGAGTACAATAACAATTGATTAAATTCCTTTTGAGGGAATTTAATTAGCTTAGATAGATAGTGATTGCAATTGGAATCATCTAAAATGATGAACTATACTTTGAGAAATGAATTTAGCAATCCAAAGCTTACCCCCGACTTTTAGGGACTGAATAGTAGAAGCCTAGTGAGGAGTTCGATGGCAATTTCTCCCAAACGGCTAAACCAAATGCTTTGAGATTTTGACACCACGAAATAGAGTTCAAGCTAGCTCCAATAGCTATAGATCATGCAAAATAGGTGAGAACTCACTAAGATATGACCAAACAAAATTCACTGTTCTGAGTAGTCATAGGAGAGAAGTAAACATAGATGATCAATGAAGTATATGTATTATAGCACATGATTATACAAGATCAATAATGCTCAATGATAGTGGAATGAGTAAGCTATAATGTAAGCTACTCTAATCATGCAAATGATCAATGGAAGAGCTCTCAAATGAGGCCACACCAGCCACGAGATTTTACATCCCTTTTTATAAGTTGATTCTCTTAGTTTGAATTTTGAATTCAAACTTGGCTCCATATAAAAAGTGATTCCTCCAAATTAGGAGATATTCTCTCATTGAAACTCGTAGCTACTAAAACCTTTTACAATGGTGAATGATCAAAAGTTTACAAACTAGGATTCACGTGATCCATCAATTGCTTCCACATATAATCTTCCATGCTAAGCCAAATGTGAAGGCTTTGATATTTGCACCAACACCACCGCCACTTGCAAAGCCCTACAATGAAGGGCATTACTTGAGTGCAAGTCCATGGCAATGTAGGTGGACTCATAAGGAGCTCGCCCTCTCTTGGTGATGATAAAAGGGTCATCACCTTCACCTTATACCTCGATTTTGTCTACGGGGCATCAAAATATGGCATAAGCTCGTGGTGATTGAGGTATCACTTATTCCCTCAAGTGAGAGGTAAAAATTTGATTTTCATGATTTTTGCATCTCTTTGGAGAGATATTTGAGAACATTCTTGGAGGAACCTTGAGGGTTCAAGTACATAGGCATGTATTTTGGGTTTGATTATGATGATGGAACAAGAAAATCTTTTGAAGAAGCTCAATTGGATGCATAGTTTCATGCTCGACTCTAATTTCAAGTACATTTGTTTTATTTCCAATCTTATCTTGTGAGATTCACCCTACATCAAATGGGTGCTATTTGGACAAGATCTGATAGCTGAAAATAGGTCTAAATCACTTCATCTAAAGCTAATGGATCACTTTCCACCATTTTTTGGGAGATTCCATTGTTTGATTTCACTTTCGTTACTTGTGTTAGCATTTTGGGATCAAAGAGCATGTGTTGAAGAAAATTTCAAATCCTAGCAAGCATTTATGAGAAGCCAAAAGTATTGAGTTTTCTTTCATTTGAGATTTGTGGCATTTTGGAATGATACTTAAAACCATCTTTTGTGGCTTCTGTTGCATTTATTTGATCAAATAATAAAAAAAATCGAATATGTTCAGTTTATTTCGAGGATTTTTGAATAATTCCAAATAAAAGACTGGACATCAATTCTTTTCTTGATAAAAAATCTTTCAATCAAAAGTGCTTTTGATCAAAAAACATTTTCTAAGAAAAAAAAATCACATTTGATCAAAAAGCTCATTTGTGCACGTGCATCCGAGCAAGTTGATTGAGCTTCATTGTCTACCATACCCTTTGTAGGGCTCCCTTCTCGACGATAGCATTCAAGTATTGATTTTGTTTTTATTCATTTTCTATGTTATTCCTTTTCTATTGTGTATCATGCATTCTTTATGATTTGCAAATGCATCTCTTACATATGTGTGATTTTGTATTCATGTGATTGGATTTTATATTTTCAATCATCATAAGTATATGTGTTTGACTCACGAAAGCATTTCTTACATGTATACTTTGATGAAATAAATATTAAAATAAACCACTATTGTGATTGTCTGACTTGCTACATCTATTCCTACTCTCACAATAGTTTTAGTCTATGAGCAATAGATCTATTGAGATTGTTTGAGTCACAACCTCAATTCCTACTCTCTCAATAGTATAGAGAGTGGTGTTAAATGTTAAATCGTTAAACTTCCAATTTCAGACTCAAAATACTTCCAAGTTCATACGTTTCCGAACCTTCCTAACCGTAAATTACCTCTTGGCCACGTGGGTCCTTGGGAGTGGTAGGGGTCTGTTAGACAG
This sequence comes from Ceratopteris richardii, assembly GCA_020310875.1. Taxonomy (NCBI): domain Eukaryota; kingdom Viridiplantae; phylum Streptophyta; class Polypodiopsida; order Polypodiales; family Pteridaceae; genus Ceratopteris; species Ceratopteris richardii. The sequence goes on from CM035416.1 coordinate 69,790,952, forward strand.
AGGCCCTGTACTATTTTCCCAACTTATTACACAATCATAATTACTCCTAGCGTCTTAGCTCCGTGCGCAATTCTGAACAACCGATGACTGTTCGTTGTACTAGACTTAGAATTTCTGAACTAATCCTGCTATGATGGTCTGAGCAGTAGTCCGGTGACTTGTGTCCAATAGAATAATCTACTTCAGTAAACGAAGATCACCTAATACGTACTTCTTCAGAACAGACAGATATACCAAACACATATATATATACTGAAATTACAACTCATCGTATACCAACTACGAGCAACAAATATCTTGACAACAATCGACTCGTTATAGACTTAACAATGACCTACTCGTACTTCAACCGTTACAGATGATAGTTTTTCCTGTGATCGGAATCAACAGTGAACGTAGACGACTGCATCGAACCTGGTCACTTACAAAAATGATTAACATACGATCAGTTCGGAACTACTTCCATACTTCCTCGTTCAGTATACTACTGACAAGTAACACACTGCACTTATTAACATTCAGAGACACACTCAACCATTACCGAACAGATTCGTAACATAAGATTACTAATTCGCACTCTGCACCACGGAGTGAATAAACGACTAACCAGGCGCAAAACAGAACAGAAATCAACACAAACAATACTCAGACTTTGTAACAGTGTAATAATAATCTGATAGATAATCAGGCGAATAAACTGGCACTTCCAAGAAAACCGTTTCTCACAAGTGTCTCTCTCCATTCTCTTTACATTGCTTTATATATCTTTTTCAAGATGCACGTACCAACTTTTTTGCACGGATTTTGATAATTCCGGTATATCAGACGGTCATTACATCTGTCCCACTTCGGTGACCGTCTAACACTCGCACGCACGGTGGACTCGAACCCGCAAGTGCATTATCGTCTTTGACATTCTTTTGCTTTGCCTGAAGGCCTGTTCCAGAGTTCTGCTTCCGAATCATTTCTGGCTTTTCCTGTATAGTCTTTTGTAATAGCTCCTCTTGCAATCCTTTAATATTCTGCTTGTATTCTTCAAGCTGGTTTTCCTGCTTCTGAATTACAGTTATCAAATTACTTGCATGGTCCGACACAAAACATGACCGCATTTGTTCAAGTGGAGGAACAAGTATAGCAAGCCATCTTTTACGAAAAAGTTTCCAAATATTTTGAACATGACTATCCAATTGTTGTTTTAATAATTCTATATCCGCTTTCGTCATTAATGTGGCATTCAATTCTACTCCTTCATCTTTTAATATCTGACTTTCCAATTCCTGCAAAACCTGTATTCTTGAATGCAAAACATCATTTTCTGCTTGTAGGTTGGCATTCATGATAGAAAAGCTCATCATTTCGTCTTGTATCTGTTTTTGTATATTTGTCTGCCACTGATTAAATTCTTGAAAAAACTTTTTAGCGTTAATCAACTCTGCTACTAATTGCCGTTGGGTACTCTGTAACTCCTTCAGTAAGCCTTCTTTGTCGTCCAGTTCCTTTGACAAGTATCGCAGTGTTTGACAAATTGGGCCACATCTCTGTACATAGTTGGCCACCAGAGACCTCCTTGCAGAATTTTTCGGTGAGTTAAATCTGTGGCAAAGTGACCACCAGTAGGGGTTGAATGAGCCATTGTGATGACCGAGTTAATTTCATGCGGAGGAACACATCGAAGTAAGATTCTGGTGTGATCTACATAATATAGTTCTCCAGCAACTAACCGGAATCGACGACTAAAGACTGCAATTTTCCTTGGAACTGCCTTGGCAGTCTCGGATGGAAAGCATCCTTCGGTGAGAAAAGTTAGAATCTGATCATAATATGTAGATGGTGCTTGTGATTCGGCAGTCTCATCGGTCAGTGGCTCAGAACTATAAATCACTGGAGTCGTGTCATCTATGCCTACCGGAGCTTCACCAGAATCTAGACGAGATAAGAAATCTGCTAAGGCATGTGCATTTCCGGGTCGGTGAATGACTTCATAATCAAATTCCTGCAAGAGTAGCACCCATCGTGCTAAGCGTCCACCTAAATGTTGTTGTCTTACTAGATAGATGAGGGCAGCATGATCCACATGGAATGTGAATTTCCGGCCTAGTAGATAATGTCTGAATTTTTTGATGGAGTAAATTAATCCTAGACATTCTCTTTCGGTGGTAGAATAATTCCTTTCTGCAAGTGCAAGCCTTCTGCTGGCATAATAAACAGGACGAAACCACTTATGTGTTTGCTGCATCAGAATACTGCCGATCGCAATATCTGAAGCGTCGACAAAAACATGGAACGGATTGTCCCAGTCTAGTGGTTGTAAGATTGGGGCCTGCGTCAATAGATACTTGAGTCGATCAAATGTAGTTTGGCATTCTTGAGTCCATTCGAACTGGCGGGGAGTTTTTGTGATTAGCCTGTTCAGTGGTATAGCCAGATGAGCAAGCCATCGTAAGTGTCTGCCATGCCACCACACTTGACCCAGGAAGCGCATAACTTCTTTTGGTGTAGCGGGCACCGGAGCTTCTAATACTGCCGAAATTTTATCTGGATCTACTTGGATACCTTGTGCAGATACAATGTGGCCAAGTAACTTGCCACATGAAACCGCAAACACAGATTTGTTTGGGTTTAAACAGAGTCTATACTCTCGGCATTTCTGAAAGCAGCACCGTAAATGGAACAGATGTGCTATCCACTTACCGAAAATTGAAAAATCATCGAGATATACTTGCATAAATGAAGTCAGATAAGGAGAAAATATTTCTTGCATACATCTTTGAAATGTGCTTGGTGCGTTTCTCAATCCAAACCACATTACCGTACAAGCAAAGACACCCCAATTGGTAATGAAGGCAGTTTTTGGTATATCCTCTTCAGCCATTCTAACCTGATTGTAACCACTGTATCCATCTAAGAATGAATACATTTCATGTCCTGCTACCCTATCAAGCATGGTATCCAGAAAGGGGATCGGGAAAGGATCTGGTACTGTTGCTGCGTTTAATTTTCGGTAGTCTACACAGATTCGTAGTTGCTTATTTTTCTTTGGCACGATCACAATTGGTGAAATCCATTCAGCATGTTCTACTGGTACGATGAATCCAACTTTTAATAATCTATCAAGTTCGGCTTTTACCTGTGATGCATAATTGGGATTCATCCGGTAGCTGGGCTGCTTATTCGGTTTAGCTTTAGGCTTCAACATGACTCTGTGCTGATAGATGTGCGGATCTAATCCTTTCATATCTTTGTAATCCCACGCAAAGACGTCTGAGAATTCGCGAAGTAGTCGAATCAAATCAGCTTTAAATGTTTCCGGTAAGTTTTGTCTTATCTTTATAGGTCGTGGATGATCTACGTCTCCTAGATTGTACAAGGTCAACTCATCTTCGGAGACATAAAACTATTGTGGTTTCTCTGTATTGTCTGTTGACTTGAACAGTGATTGTAATTCGTCGTCATGTGTTGAAACAGTATCTTCTTGCTTAGAATTCTCGGTAATCGGTACAATTGTACAAACTGAAGTACTCCAGTTATCTATCACGGACTGTAGATCAACAGTCCCTAAGGTCATTAAATCAGCATTATTCTTCATAAATTCCTATTCTTCATCATCTGATAGTCCATCTAACATGTGGACTGGTTCAACAAAATATGGTCTAGCGTGTAGCTCGCAAGGTTGTATAGCATCTAATTTTACCACATATTTATGATTGGCATCTTTAAATGTAAGCTCTTGTGCAGACCAGTCCTGTACTACCTTTGCATGCTTCAGCCAGGGTCGACCGAAAAGAAGGTTGTAATCCAAAGTGGATTCTGGCAGATCTAGTATAACAAAGGTCATTTTAAAGGTCGTACCTTGTAAAGTGATGGGTACATTTCGCACAAGTCCTACAGGATGGACTCTAAGATTGATCTGCCATTCTGACAAAAAATTGAACTGGTTCGATTTCGGTCCATCCTAACCTTTTGCATAATGCTACGGTCGCAATGTTAACACCAGAGCCTCCATCAATCAATACTTGCGTGATCTTATGCTTTTTATACCATACTGTAATTAAGGGAACTGAATGATCAACCGTAGAATCAGGTTCCGGTTGAACTGCTGCTGTCGCCGGAATACAAGAAGGTACCGGACTGAACTGTTGCTGGAACTGTTGTCGAATCCCAGGTACTAATGCCAGTAGTTGGCCGAGAGGCAGAGTGATAGATGCCTTAGATAACATTTCCCAGGCCTGTTGAGATTGTTTGTCCTGCTCCTTTGAACTTGAGATTTCTGCTGATGCAGAAGTATCTGCTGTTATGTCTACTACTGATGATGGCTCCGCTGTTGCTTCCTTTTGTTGGGTTCCTTCCTTTGTCGACGAGGCCTGAGTCACCGGAATAGGTTCTGGGAACACTGGTGGTTCTGTTGCGGTCCAATGACTAGCCTTGTTGTACATCCTATGTTGTTCTTGTATCCCTGGTTCGAATATTTCTGCTGCTGACTGCAGCTGTTTACCTGATCGGGTCTGGACTGTAGCAGTTTGCGTTTCTACCGGTGTAATTTGTACCATGTTGGCCATTGGGTTTTGCCGCTCCTTCTTCCTTTGATCATACTCAGCTGCATCCTTGCAAAATCTTCTAATGTGTCCGAATTCACCACAAAAATGGCAGCGTGGTGGTGGTAAATTGGGATTTTCCGGTGGTGGCCCGTTCTGCCAGCGATTTGGATTATAGTTGTTATTCCTCTGTCCTCGGTAATTTCGATATCCTTGCTGCTGATTGTTTCTCATTTGTGGAGGTACATAATGATTGGCTGGCTGCCCTTGTTCCTGGATAATTGCATTAACAGTCGCTGTTCCCTGTACTCTAGCGTTGTATGCGTAGTGTTCGGTGGTGTGTCCGGCAATGTTGCAGATAGCGCAGAATGTCTGATTAAGTGCGCAATTGGTGCTGGTATGTCCTGAATTTTTGCATGTGGTGCAATATACTTGTTTGGTCATATCTTCGGCAACATGTCTGTTTGTTTTTGCCCACTCCAGATCTTCTGTAAATCCGCCGACTTTGTTTTCCAGCTGCAGAGTCATTGCGATGACTGCATCAAGTGTCATAGCTCCGACACATCTTATGATCATGATCTGCTTAAGTTGAGGAACCAAGCCATTGATGAACCACTGAGTAATAACATCATCTGGTAAGTTAGCATGAGCCGGTGGTAGCTGCCTTAAGTGTGTTCTGAAAAGGGTAGCATATTCCTGTACAGATTGATTTACTCTCTGTCTGTTATTCTGTAGATAATCAAAAATTTCGGCTGGATTCTTTTTTAACCTAAATCGCTGCAAAAAAGCATCTCGAACTACTTCGTAGGTGTCGAAATGATTAATATCGTATTCTGTGAGCCACCTGGCTGCTTCATTGACAAGTGTAGATTGAAAGACAATGGCTTTGTAGACCGGATCCGGTGGATGGTTGAGGACGGCGTAACTTATCTCGAAAGTGCGTACGTGAGCATCCGGATCATCTCCTGGAAATCCACCAAACTTCGTGTATGTGACTCCTGTTGGAGATGGCCTGTGTTGACATAACTGTTGTTGTTGTTGTTGTTGTCCGTTCATCGTGAATGTATTATAACTTCCGTCTGTATTTCTGGTCTGAATATTTGAACTACCGGAATCCGTATGGTCTGATGGCACACTTTTCGGTGAAATAAACTTGCTTACTATGCTGCTAATTTCTGTTTCAAACAGCCCTCCTTCTTCCTTGATGTCCAGTGTAGGAGAAGTTGCTTCCAAGCACGGCAGTTGGGCTGAAGATTCAGCAGAAAGTGCTAATTCGTCACCGAATAACTGAGATTCTCTTACCGAAATATCACAGGGATAAACCGAACTTGTGCCCGAATGCAGTGTCTTTTCGCCTTCGCTAATTTCTTTGCCTAGGGTGTGTCTAATCGTAAGTGAATCTAAATCCTTTTCCAAGAGTGTTAAACTAGCTTCCAACTGCAACTTGGTAGGTTCTGGAATTACTATATCTTCGACAGACTGTGCCGAAATAGTACTGGAATGTACCAGAGACGTAACACGTTCTACCGGAATATGACCGGAATCAACTTTAACATTCTGAACTTTCTTAACAACTGGGTCAGTCCTAGTTGTACTTCTACCTTCCAGAGTTGTCTTTAGTACTCCAGACTGATGGTCCTTGGGGTACGTTTCGCGAGACCGAGTAACCGGCATTTATCATTTTCCGTATTAATCGTGGAATATTACTAACGAAACAGTTTGCAACAATCTGGTTCTATTGCTACTGACAATCAAACAATAATCTGATTCTGACAGATGACTGGCAATCTTGATGCCACTTTCCCACAGACGGCACCAAATGTTAAATGTTAAATCGTTAAACTTCCAATTTCAGACTCAAAATACTTCCAAGTTCATACGTTTCCGAACCTTCCTAACCGTAAATTACCTCTTGGCCACGTGGGTCCTTGGGAGTGGTAGGGGTCTATTAGACAGAGGCCCTGTACTATTTTCCCAACTTATTACACAATCATAATTACTCCTAGCGTCTTAGCTCCGTGCGCAATTCTGAACAACCGATGACTGTTCGTTGTACTGGACTTAGAATTTCTGAACTAATCCTGCTATGATGGTCTGAGCAGTAGTCCGGTGACTTGTGTCCAATAGAATAATCTACTTCAGTAAACGAAGATCACCTAATACGTACTTCTTCAGAACAGACAGATATACCAAACACATATATATATATTGAAATTACAACTCATCGTATACCAACTACGAGCAACAAATATCTTGACAACAATCGACTCGTTATAGACTTAACAATGACCTACTCGTACTTCAAACGTTACAGATGATAGTTTTTCCTGTGATCAGAATCAACAATGAACGTAGACGACTGCATCGAACCTGGTCACTTACAAAAATGATTAACATACGATCAGTTCGGAACTACTTCCATACTTCCTCGTTCAGTATACTACTGACAAGTAACACACTGCACTTATTAACATTCAGAGACACACTCAACCATTACCGAACAGATTCGTAACATAAGATTACTAATTCGCACTCTGCACCATGGAGTGAATAAACGACTAACCAGGCGCAGAACAGAACAGAAATCAACACAAACAATACTCAGACTTCGTAACAGTGTAATAATAATCTGACACATAATCAAGCGAATTAACTGGCAATTCCAAGAAAACCGTTTCTCACAAGTGTCTCTCTCCATTCTCTTTACATTGCTTTATATATCTTTTTCAAGATGCGTGTACCAACTTTTTTGCACGGATTTTGATAATTCCGGTATATCAGGCGGTCATTACGTCTGTCCCACTTCGGTGACCGTCTAACAGTGGATAAGGACTATCATGATTATGTGATTCTTTGACTCTTATGTTCAAAATAGTCAAATAAGTTTGTTTGAGCAGAATTATGCATATTATAAGGTCATAGGTGTATACAAACTATTGTGATTTTTTGATTCTTTGACTCTTGCTTTCACAATAGTTATATACATTCATGTGACAAGAATCATACATAGAATAGGAAGTGTATATTAGCTATTATGAATGTTTGATTCTTTGAATCTTACATTATGAAGCATGGCATGGAAGAAAACCTAGTCTTAAACATTGTAAGGTGTTTGGTTGTTTATCTTATGTTCATATACCATCAAAAATAAGAGGTAAGCAAGATGAAAGGGAAAAAAGGGTAGTGTTTATTGGGTATGACTCAACTCACATGGGTTACAGGTTCTTCAATCCTTCAACCAATAAACTCACTACAAGTAGGGATGTTTTGTTTGAAGAACATAGGTGTTGGTATGATGAAGACAAACAAAAGGTAACTCTACCATATGATCTTGATTCTGATCCTCATCAAGTAGGAAGCAAACTTGATACACAGGTCTAGGATCCATGAAGTGATATAGATGATGACCAAGATGAAAGGAAAAATATTATAAACAATGGAATTCAAGAGGCAAAGCAAAGATGCAAGATTGTGGATTATGTTCCAAGCAAGTCCCTAGAAGATTGACAAGGGAGAAGAAACAACCAAAAAGGTATCAATATGATTCCACATTTGCTACAAAGCATTAAGTGTACTTGGCAAAAGACTCAATTTTAAAATAACCCTCAACCTATGAGGAGGAAAAGGGAAACCTGATTGAGAAAACGCCATGAAAGAAGAAATAAATGCATTGAAAGAGATGGACACTTGGGATTCGGTTCCAATGTCACCCAATCAAAAGGTAAATGGTTACATAACATAGATGGATCAATTTGCAGGTACAAGGCAAGATTATTTGCCAAAGGATGCTCACAAACTCATGGTATAGACATTGAGGAGACATTCTCACTAGTCATTAGGAAAAAAGTGAACCCTGCATGGGCCTTGTAAGGATGCCTAATTTTTAGGGATTTTTTTTGTTTAAGGGGACAAAGTGCATTTAATAGGGCACTTTTTAGTAGGCTAGAGTAGGCTTTTTTTAAGGCTTACTAGGCTCCTCTCTCTCTTCTATTAGAGAGAGAGAAAAGGAATCTACTTTCTGCATCATTAAACTCGAGCATGTATGGGAATAAAAAAATGATTTTTTTTTCAAAGTCTTAATTTCAATGTTTATTTACTTGAAAGGGCTCATTTTTTAATATATATGTCAGAAGTGACTTTTTGTAGTTTCGTTTTTAATTTTCCTTTTGAAAAAGTAATATTTTTAAAATCGCTCCAAAACTAGAGTGCCACATCATCAAATCCGTAACAACTCTTCACCCAAAAAATGACTTTTTCAAAATTTCATCATTTTTGGGTATTCTCAGTGGAAAAACACAGTGTGACCCAATCCACATCCAAGAAAACAAAATTTTCCTGAGAAAATCATGCTCTAGCATCTCTTCCAAACAAATTTCTGGTCTCTTTCTCAGTATTGTCTAATTGTTGGTAAAGATGGTGTTGACACCTATTACAAACCTCACATTAGGACGTCATCATGCCCCAGCATCAACAAGTATCCATGTTTGTGTGCCCAGAGAGTATGCTCCAAATACAGAGTGCAACAATGATGTGAACTCTCAAAATGAGCGTCGTGAAGCTGGAGAAAAGAATATTGATCTTTGGACTCATGGTTCATTATACCTCCTGATCCAATGTCTTCTTACCATCCAACATTCCATAACCCCTCAACATTACTTCAGTTCATCGGTGCCAGTAAAGCTGGGCTCTTAGGTTATTTTTAACGATTATGTACACATTCAACTGTCATTAGTAAGTATTGGATTCAACAATATCAACTAAATCATACAAGGTTGGTCACTTTAGAAAGCACAATCATATCTTTACAAGAAAAGCTTGTAGAGCTTGAAAAGCATATGGAAGAAAAGGAGAGAACATCCAAAAAAGAGTTGAAAAGCGCAGCTGGAAATGGATTTCCTTACACCAAGTACAACAACATATTCGTGGATTTGGAGAGGCTTCAACAGGCAATGGTTGAATTTTACAAATCTACTATACCAGGTATGTCCATTATTGTTACCTTGCCTATTGATCATACTAACAGCATGAAAGGAATTAGATTATGAAACTTTGATCATAGCTTCATTAACTTCCAAATTAGATGTGTACAAAAGGATTTCTGATCCACAATGATCAGACTGAGAGAAATCAGAGAAAGACCTGATGCTAACTCGTGAAGATCACTCTCTACACATCTACCTTAATGACACTTGGCTTCTAATGATTCTCTCATGTATTTCTTTACATCATTGACTTATATCCATATGGTTCTAGACTTATCCCGCGTCTATTACATTACTCCTTATCATCCTAAGGATTATCTATACTCATACTACAAGAATTTCCAACTGTAATGTACATATGTATATAGGCTTCACTTCTGAGATCTCTTCACGTCCTCAAATGACTTCTTGAACTTCAATCTGATCATAGACTTGCTTCAAGCTCTTTGTAATAATCAATTTGTGATTGTTTTGTTCCAATATCTCCCCCTCAATCACTAATTGTGATTATTCCATTCTTCTTTACTCCTGCCATCTCTTTGAACCTCTATAGCTTAGGTCCATCCAAGCTTCTTGTCAACATATCTGCAACTTGTTCTTTTGTTGGAGTATACATTACTTCAATCTCTTTATCAAGTACCTTTTCCCTCAAGAAATGATACTAAATCTCTATATGCTTAGTCCTGGCATGAAAAACAGGGTTAGCTGCTTATCTCCAAGAATAATTGGAGTACAATGATCAGTTCCAAAACTCTTCAATAAGGTCTTTAACCATATCACTTCTTTTGCAGCCTCTACCATTCCTTTATACTCAGCTTCTGTAGATGACAAAGCAACTGTATGTTGCTTCTTTGAGCACCAAGAAACTAGTTTATCTCCAATATAACAGAGATACCCATGAGTAGACCTTCTATCATCTGAATCACCTACCCAATCTGCATCACTAAACACTTTGATTCTTGTATCAGAAGTAAATCCATAATACAGACCTTCACTTAGGGTTCCTTTGATATATCTGAGTACCCTTTGAGCTGCAATCCAATGAGTTTTCTTTGGACAATGCATGAATTGTGATAACACACCTATTGCATATGATAGATCTGGCCTTGTCAAGGTAGCATAGATTAGACTACCTACCAAACTCTGATATTTCTTCATATCATTGAATTCTTCACCTCCATACCTCCTCAACTTATGATTTACCTCCAATGGTGTGGTTGAAGGCTTGCAATCCTCCATATTGAACTTGACCAAAAGATTCTTCAAGTATCTTTCTTGTGTAACATATACTCCATGTTCAGTATATACAATTTGCATTCCTAAGAAATAAGATAAGTTTCCCAAATCACTTATCTTAAACTCCTTCTCTATTTGTTTATTAAGCTCCTTGATTCCTTGAGCATATGTACCTGTGACAATAATATCATCAACATAAATACACATGTATATGTATCCATTTTCACTTGCCTTCACTAGCAAGCTACTATCTGCCTTTGATGCTTGAAATCCACATTCATTCAAGAACTTAATAAGCCTGTAATTCCATGCTCTTGGAGCTTGCTTCAACCCATACAAAGCTCTCTTGAGCTTACACACATAATCTGATCCAATTGAATCCATGAAGCCTTCTGGTTGCTCCATGTATACTTCATCTGCAATATATCCATTCAAGAATGCATTCATCACATCTAATTGTGATAACTTCTATCCTTTACAAGCAGCAATAGCAATCAATGATCTAATTGTAGACATCTTAGCAACAAGACTAAAGGTTTCATCATAATCTACCCCATAAGTTTGGGCATAACCTTTGACCACAAGTCTAGCCTTGTATCTAGACACTTCACCATCTGCAAACCTTTTTGTTTTATACACCCATTTACATCCAATGACCTTCTGATTCTTTGGTCTCGGCACCAACTCCCATGTTTCATTTTCAAGTAGAGCATCAAAATATTCTTGCATTTCCTTCTCCTAATTCTGTTTACCTTTAGCTTCTTCATATGTGATTGGATCCTCTTTTGTCTTCAGAATGTAAGCATACTCTTTTGTTGTTAGGAAAGATGTAGCATAGCTATACCTGATAGGCTCTTTCCTTTCTCTTAAGGATCTTCTAACCTCTGCACTTCTTGAAGTTTCAGCCACATTTGATTCTGAATCAAATCTTGGCCCATGTTCAACATTGTCCTGCAATTTACTTTTATAACCAACATCATCAATATCTTCTTCATACACACTTACTTTTGTCATCCCTTTCCTTTGTATTTCTTCAACACCTGCATAATCATTTGTTGACCCTGTATACCATGTGCTTTGCTCATCAAATGTAACATCTTTGGTAACAAGAAATTGCTTTGTGGATGGAGTCCACAATCTGTAACCCATCTTTCTATCATCATACCCAATAAACACATACTTTTCTGCTTTGGGTTCTAGCTTATGTCTCAATTGTGAAGGAACATAAGCATATGCTAAACATACAAATACCTTACAATGATCAAGAGTAGGTTTCTTACCCCACCATGCTTCATAAGGAGTTCTTCCATCTAAAGCCTTACAAGGTAACCTATTCACAAGGTATGTTGCAGTGTTGATAGCTTCTGCCCATAAGTAGTTTGGACAATTCTTTTCCTTCATCATTGCTCTTGCAAATTCTACAAGAGTTCTATTTCTTCTTTTTGCAACTCCATTTTGTTGAGGATAGTACCTGCAAGTTACTTCTCTTTTCATACCTGCATTCCACAAATAATCATGAAATTCTTCAGAAAAATACTCTTCCCCTCCATCTAATCTCAACCTCTTGAGCTTTTGTCCTGTAATTCTTTGTGCATAAGCATGATAATGCTTGAATATCTTGAACACTTCTGATTTGTCCTTGATTACATATAAAGTAATCCATCTGGTTGCATCATCAACAAACAACACATAATATCTAGATCCATTTATGCTATAGTCCCTTGAAGGACCCCACGCATATGTATGAATCAATTCAAGCATATTTGAATACTTATATCCTGATTTATTGTATGAACTTTTGTGTGCTTTACCTAATTGACAAGCGTCACATTGTACACCATATGTTGCCCTTCAACTTTTGGCAAACCAAGCACCACATCATTCCTTGACATTTCCTTTATGGCTCTCTCATTGAAATGACCTAGCCTTTTATGCCATAGGTCTAACTCAGACATCTTTTGACTTCCATAGGTAAATAAAGCATGTCCCACATTACCTTGAACTTTGGGAGTAAACACCCTTCCTTCCTTTTTACGTGCAATGTATTTCTATATCCCTAATTTGGATCTTGCACATAAACAACATCATTTGTGAATCTAACTTCATATCCCTTCTCCACAATTTGCCCTACACTTATCAAGTTTTTAGGAATAGTAAACATAAAGTACCTTGCTCAAGAGTGTACTTCCATTCTTTGTCTTCATTGATCCAATGCTTTCCACTTTATGCTTAGTGTTCTCACTTGTTTGAACTATACGTCCATTCACCTTTGCTTCCATATCAGTCATCAATGATATATTGCCACACAGATGATTACTACATCTTGAGTCAATATAAAACACCCTTTGGTCTTCTCCTACTGCTTCATGAGTTGCATTCAAGATAAGAGTCATATCATCCTTCTGATCTGATGCATAATTATAATAATTGTTGTTGTAGGACTGAGATTGAAAACTTTTTCCACCTCCTCTAGCATATGATGTCCTACCACCTCTTCCTCTGAAGTTGCCTCTTTGGTTTATGCCTCCTCTACCTCTTTGATTAAAGCTCTGGTTATTACTTCCACCGTTTTGATTGTTATACCAACAATCATTTGCCAAATGATTGGTTCTGCCACAAATCCAACAAGCTTTAGTATTATCTTTGTTCTTACCTCCTCTACCTTTACCTCTGAAGTTCATCTTTCCTTTTGTAAAGTTAGCTTGGCTTGAAGTTCCTTCATCATCAGTTGAGTGCTTCCCTTTGCCATTGTTTTTCTTGTCCTTGGAGTACATAGCTTGACTTGCACTCCTATCATTGTCTCCTTTAATGTCTTGCTCAAAAGTTAGCATGTATCCTAGCAATTGATTAAGATCAGGAGTAAAGTGATCAAGTGACAATTCTATGGACAATATGAAAGGCTTCCACTTCTCATCTCCTCTCACACCTGCAAGTATTTGCCTTACCAACTTATCCTCTTCAATGTCTTCATCTACTGCTCCCAAGCTATCTGCAATATCCTTCATTCTTGCCACATAATCAGAAATTGATTGTGAGCTCTTCTTCTTGAAAGTTGTGAATTCTGCCCATAATGAGGACTTCCTAGACTTGGTTGTGTTTTGGAGATGCTCTTCCAAAGCATTCCACACATCTGTTCCAGTTTCTAATCCTCTGATGTGAGGAAGAAGATAATCATTTACAGCCATGTAAATGATACTCCTAGCTTGAGCATCCTTTCTCATCCAATTCTTCAAACCTGTAAGTTCCTCCCTAGTTGGAACACTAGGATCTTCAAACTCAAGCTTTTCTTCTTCTCCTATAATGAATTCCATCAAATCTTTGCTCATGAGGTGTGCCTCCATCCTCATGGACCAAGCTGGATAGTTCTCCCTATCTAGCTTATCAATCTGCAAGCTTTCTCCCATCTTTGATCTTCTTTGTCTGCAATTACTATGATTTATGATAATAAACTGTACCTTTGATATGAAGCTTTAATCTTTCTTGATTCTTTGAACTCGTAGTTTGTACTTCTGCAGGTTATCTTCAAGAATTTGTCCTTGTCCACCTTCAGTTAGAAGGAACTTCAATACCTGCAACAGTCGGGACTTCCAATGCTCTTTACTTCACTTGTATTGCACCTTCAACTTTGATACCACTATTGGAGACCTTTTAATCTCCAAATGTCTAATCTATCTTGACTTAAGAACTTCTCTTTATCAAGAATAAATCAAACTTTACACAAACTTCAAATTATCTTCCACATATATTAAGAAATACTTCTCTGTATGAAGCTTTCTTCATCTTCAAGAGTCTGCTTCAGAAATAGACTTCAATCTTTTTTAATTACTTCGATTTTAATCATTCAAATGATACTCACATATCCATGCTACCTTTGTGCAACTATATTGAGCATTAGTTCTTCAAAAGAACTACTAGATTTCTAATTTGATCACTTAGACCAAACCTATGTCAGAAATTGTCTTTCAGAAATGACGACTTTGACATGGTCAACTTCTTAAGTTGATTTCTCACAACACAAATCCCATTTTGCTAAATGCTTTTAGCCATAGCTTCCTTATCTTCTAACTTAGATTTTGAGTGCTCACTTATAAAAAACTTTACACTCTGCACTGAGATCTAAGCAAAACATGGACACGAAAAAGTGCGCGACTCTGAGAAGTCTATCTGCAGATTTTATATACAAATGTTCCTATTGATCATACTCACAACATGAAAGGAATTAGATTATGAAACTTTGATCATAGATTCATTAACTTCCAAATTAGATGTGTACAAAAGGATTTCTGATCCACATGATCAGACTGAGAGAAATAAGAGAAAGACCTGATGCTAACTCATGAAGATCACTCTCTACACATCTACTTTAATGACACTTGGCTTCTAATGACTCTCTCATGTATTTCTTTACATCATTGACTTATATACATACAGGCTTCACTTCTGAGATCTCTTCACTTCCTCAAATGACTTCTTGAACTTCAATCTGATCATAGACTTGCTTCAAGCTCCTTGTAATCATCAATTTGTGATTTTTTTGTTCCAACAGCAGGGAGCTATGGAAAGACTTGTGCATGATCACCTCTGATAATGATTCTCAAATTGACCTTAGTAATAGGCGAAAGAAGGTTTGGTCATGCTTAGATAAGTTGGTAGGCTTAATGAGTCTTAATAGCTCCAACAAAAATGACCGTCAGTTGTTTCAAGATACATTAATGGAGTTTGCAAAGTGTTTCATCCTATCTTGAGGAGAGCAATATTACACATTACATTGTAAGTTTTCTCATTTTTTCAATTTTCTTGTTGATAAGAGTGTGTTATATGTACTTATATCATTTCAGTATATTTTATTTGCACATGGAGCATTTTTTATGCATCGATATGGTTCATTGGAGATTTTTAGTACACAAGGAATGGAGAAGTCACATTACAAGGCTAGAGGTGTTTACTTCAAGAACACACGACATGGTGGTGGTGCAATGCAATCAATCTATATGGAAGAGATGTTTAATTGGTTTTATCGTACTGCATTTTCAAGGACATATGCAATGGAATGAGCCAAGGAGTCGAATGTTGCAAAACTTGCAAGAATACATCAACACAACTTAGCTAGTGAAAAATGGAAGTCATCATTGGGACCATTACGTCATGCTCAATGGCGGGCTACAAGAACACGACAGGGTCATCATGGAAGTGAAGTCATTTAATACATTCATGGCATTTTCTAAATAATTCATAAGGTTTGCTACACACTAATCTCTTGTTTGCAATTTTTTAAGGTAATTTTTAATTTTTTAACTATTTTTTGTCCATTCAGATGTGAACAAAAACTTTTTAAGTGAAACATTATAAAAGGAGACTCATTCTCATTTCAACATTCTAGCACTATAGAGGTTGACACGAACAAAGCAAACTGCAAGGAAGGGTCCCATTAACTTTCCTACCTATATGCAAGGCACTCAGAAGCCACCATGGATCAATCACCACAAAACGCCACGTAGTGTCTCGCGCTCTGCATCCCATCATGAAACAGGTGGTGGTCATACCTCTTGGAGTGAACAATTGCATGAACAAGTGGAACATGGGCAATCCAGGGAAGAGGTCGTAAGTCAACCCCAATCACCACCATCATCATGTTGGAGACTTCGTAATCTCCAAAAGTCTGATCTATATTGATCTAAGAACACTTCTACATCAGTTATGGATCAAACTTTACACAAATATTGTCTTCTTTTATCAAAACTTTCACTAACACTTCTCTGAGTAAAGAAATTCCTTCTTTAGAAAGTCTACTTCAGAAATCGACTTTATTTCCTGCACATATCTTCAAATTTCTTCAAACAAATGATGCACACATCTTTAGAAAACCTTTGCGCAAACATATCAACCATTAGTTCATCAAAAAAATCATTAAAACTTTAATTTGATCCTTAAGATCAAAAGTATGTTAGAAAGTGTCTTTCTAAACAAGCGACTTTGACATAGGTAACTTCTAAGGTTGATTTCTCACAGCACAGATCCCGTTTTGCTAAATGCTTTTAGCCATAGCTTCCTTACCTTCTAACTTAGATTTTGGATGCTCACTCATCAAAAACTTTACACTGTGCACTAAGATCTAAGCAAAACATTGACACGAAAAAGTGCACGACTCTAAGAGATCATCTGTAGACTCTACATACACATGTTCCTATTGATCATACTCACAACAGAAGAAGAATTAGACCATGATACTTTGAACATAGCTTCATTAGCTTCTAGATTAGATGTGTACAAAAGGATTTCTGATCCACATGATCAGACTGAGAGAAATCTATGAAATACTCATCGCTATTTTCTGAAGATGACTCTCTTCACATCTATCTCTATGACACTTGTCTTCTAATGACTCTCACACATATTTCTTTACATCATTGACTTATATACATATGATTCTAGACTTATTCCACGTCTATTACATTACTCCTTATCATCCTAAGGATTATCTATGCTCATATTACAAGAATTTCCAACTGTAATATACATATGTATACAGACTTCACTTTTGAGATCTCTTCACTTCCTCAAGTGGCTTCTTGAATTTCAATCTGATCATTGACATGCTTCAAGCTCTTTGTAATCATCAATTTGTGATTGCTTTGTTCCAACAGCTCCTCTACAATCACTAATTGTGATAACACACCTACTGCATATGATAGATCTGGCCTTGTCAAGGTAGCATAGATTAAACTACCTACCAAACTCTGATATTTCTTCATGTCATTAAACTCTTCACCTCCATACCTGCTCAACTTATGATTTACCTCCAATGGTGTGGTTGAAGGCTTGCAATCCTCCATGTTGAACTTGACCAGAAGATTCTTCAAGTATCTCTCTTGTGTAACATATACTCCATGTTGAGTATATACAATCCGCATTCCTAAAAAATAAGATAAGTTTCCCAAATCACTTATCTTAAACTCCTTCTCTATTTGTTTCGTAAGCTCATTGATTCCTTGAGCATCTGTACCTGTGACAATAATATCATCAACATAAATACACATGTATATGTATCCATTTTCACTTGCCTTCACTAGCAAGCTACTATCTGCCTTTGATGCTTGAAATCCACATTCATTCAAGAACTTAACAAGCCTGTAATTCCATGCTTGCTTCAGGCCATACAAAGCTCTCTTGAGCTTACACACATAATCTGATCCAATTGAATCCATGAAACCTTCTAGTTGCTCCATATATACTTCATCTGCAATATATCCATTGAGGAATGCATTCTTCACATCTAATTGTGATAACTTCCATCCTTTACAAGCAGCAATAGCAATCAATGATCTAATTCTAGACATCTTAGCAACAAGACTAAAGGTTTCATCATAATCTACCCCATAAGTTTGAGCATAACCTTTGACCACAAGTCTAGCCTTGTATCTAGACACCTTACCATCTGCAAACCTTTTTGTTTTATACACCCACTTACATCCAACGACTTTCTGATTCTTTGGTCTTGGCAGCAACTCCCATATTTCATTTTCAAGTAGAGCATCATACTCTTCTTGCATTGCCTTCTCCCAATTCTGTTTACCTTTAGCTTCTTCATATGTGATTGGATCCTCTTCTATCTTCACAATGTAAGCATAATCTTTTGTTGTTAGAAAAGATGTATCATAGCTATACCTGATAGGCTCTTTTCTTTCCCTTGAGGATCTTCTAACCTATGCACTTCTTGAAGTCTCAGCCACATTTGATTCTGGATCAAATCTTGGCACATCTTCAACATTATCCTGCATTTTACTTCTATAATCAACAACATCAATAACTTCTTCATACACACTTACTTTTGTCTTCACTTTCCTTTGTATTTCTTCAACATGTGCATAATCATTTGTTGACCCTGTATACCATGTGCTTTGCTCATCAAATGTAACATCTTTGGTAACAAGAAATTGCTTTGTGGATGGACTCCACAATCTGGAACCCATCTGTCTATCATCATACCCAATAAACACATACTTCTCTGCTTTGGTTCTAGCTTATGTCTCAATTGTGAAGGAACATAAGCATATGCTAAACATTCAAATACTTTACGATGATCAAGAGTAGGTTTCTTACCCCACCATGCTTCATAAGGAATTCTTCCATCCAAAGCTTTACAAGGTAATCTATTCACAAGCTATGTTGCAATGTTGATACCTTCTGCCCATAAGTAATTTGGGCAATTCTTTTCCTTCATCATTGCTCTTGCAAATTCTACAAGAGTTCTATTTCTTCTTTCTGCAATTGCATTTTGTTGAGGAGAGTATCTGCATTATTTCTCTCTTTATACCTGCATTCCACAAATAATCATCAAACTCTTTAGAGAAATACTCTCCCCCTCCATCTGATCTCAACCTCTTGAGCTTTTGTCTTGTAATCCTTTCTGCATAAGCATGATAATGCTTGAATGTCTTGAAGACTTCTGATTTGTCCTTGATTACATATAAAGTAATCCATCTGGTTGCATCATCAACAAACAACACATAATATCTGGATCCATTTATGTTGTAGTACCTTGAAGGACCCCACACATCTGTATGAATCAATTCAAGCATATTTGAATACTTGTACCCTGATTTATTGTATGAACTTTTGTGTGCTTTACCTAATTAACAAGCTTCAGACTTGTACACCATGTGTTGCCCTTCAACTTTTGGCAAACCAAGCACCACATCATTCTTTGACATTTCCTTTATGGCTCTCTCATTGAAATGACCTAGCCTTTTATGCCATAGGTCTAAGTCAAACATCTTTTGACTTCCATAAGTAAATAGAGCATGTCCCACATTACCTTGGACTTTGAGAGTAAACAGCCTTCCTTCCTTTTTACCTGCAATAATGTTTCTATATCCCTGATTTGGATCTTGCACATAGACACCATCATTTGTTAATCTGACTTCATATCCCTTCTCCACAATTTTCCCTACACTTATCAATTTTTTAGGAATAGTAGGAACATAAAGTACCTTGCTCAAGAGTGTACTTCCATTCTTTGTCTTCATTGATCCAATGCTTTCCACCTTATGCTTGGTGTTGTCACCTGTTTGAACTGTATGTCCATTCACCTTTGCTTCCATATCAGTCATCAATGATATATTGCCACTCAGATGATTGTCATATCATCCTTCTGATCTGATGCATAATTATAATAATTGTTGTTGTAGGACTAAGATTGAAAGCTTCTTCCACCTCCTCTAGCATATGACATCCTACCACCTCTTCCTCTGAAATTGCCTCTTTGGTTTCTACCTCCTCTACCTCTTTGATTAAAACTCTGATTATTATTTCCTCCATTTTGATTGTCATACCAACAATCATTTGCCAAATGATTGGTTCTACCACAAATCCAACAATCTTGAGTATTATCTTTGTTCTTACCTCCTCTTCCTTTACCTCTGAAGTTCATCTTTCGTTCTGTAAAGTTAGCTTGACTTGAAGTTCCTTCATCATCAGTTGACTGCTTCCCCTTGCCATTATTTTTCTTGTCCTTGGAGTACATAGCTTGGCTTGCACTCCTATCATTATCTCCCTTAATGTCCTGCTCAAAAGTTAGCATGTGTCCTAGCAATTGATTAAGATCAGGAGTAAAGTGATCAAGTGACAATTCTATGGACAATATGAAAGTCTTCCACTTCTCATCTGCTCTCAGACCTGTAAGTATTTGCCTTATCAACTTATCTTCTTCAATGTCTTCATCTACTGCTCCCAAGCTATCTGCAATATCCTTCATCCTTGCCACATAATCAGAAATTGATTGTGAGCTCTTCTTCTTAAAGGTTGTAAACTCTACCCATAATGAAGACTTCCTTGACTTGGTTGTATTTTGAAAATGCTCTTTCAAAGCATTCCCACATTTGCTGCAGTTTCTAATCCTCTGATATGAGGAAGAAGGTAATCATTTATAGCCATGTAAATGATGCTCCTAGCTTGAGCATCCTTTTTCATCCAATTCTTCAAACCTGCAAGTTCCTCCTTAGTTGGAACACTAGGATCTTCAAACTCAGGATTTTCTTCTTCTCCTGTAATGAATGCCATCAAATCTTTTCTCACGAGGTGTGCCTCCATCCTCATGGACCAAGCTTTCTCCCATTTTTGATGTTTTGTGTCTGTAATTACTATGATTTATGATAATAAAGTGTACCTTTGATATGAAGCTTTGATCTTGATTGATCCTACAAACTCATGCTTTGTACTTCTGCAGGTTACCTTCAAGAATTTGTCCTTGTCCACCTTCAATTAGAAGGAACTTCAATACCTACAACAGTCGGGACTTCCAATGCCTTTACTTCACTTGTATTGCACCTTCTACTCTGATACCACTGTTGGAGACTTCTTAATTTCCAAAATGCTGATCTATACTGATCTAACAACACTTCTATATTAGTTATGGATCAAACTTTACACAAATATTGTCTTCTTTTATCAAAACTTTCACTAACACTTCTTTGAGCAAAGAAATTCCTTCTTCAAAAAGTCTGCTTTAGAAATCGACTTTATTTCCTGCTTATATCTTCAAATTTCTTCAAACCAATGATGCACACATCTTTAGAGTACCTTCCTGCAATCATATCAACCATTAGTTCATCAAAAGAATCATTAAAACTTTAATTTGATCCTTAAGATCAAAAGTATGTTAGAAACTGTCTTTCTGAACAAGTGACTTTAACATAGGTAACTTCTAAGGTTGATTTCTCACAGCACAGATCCCATTTTGCTAAATGCTTTTAGCCATAGCTTCCTTACCTTCTAACTTAGATTTTGAATGCTCATTCATCAAAAACTTTACACTGTGCACTGAGATCTAAGCAAAACATTGACACAAAAAAGTGTGGGACTCTGAGAGATCATCTGCAGACTTTACATACACATGTTCCTATTGATCATACTCACAACAAAAGAAGAATTAGACCATAAAACTTTGAACATAGCTTCAGTAGCTTCTAGATTAGATGTGTACAAAAGGATTTCTGATCCACATGATCAGACTCAGAGAAATCTACGAAATACTTGTCGCTATTTTCTGAAGATGACTCTCTTCACATCTATCTCTATGGCACTTGTCTTCTAATGACTCTCACACATATTTCTTTACATCATTGACTTACATACATATGGTTCTAGACTTATTCCACGTCTATTAAACTACTCCTTATCATCCTAAGGATTATCTATACTCATATTACAAGAATTTCCAACTGTAATATACATATGTATACAGGCTTCACTTCTGAGATCTCTTCACTTCCTCAAGTGGCTTCTTGAATTTCAATCCGATCATTGACATGGTTCAAGCTCTTTGTAATCATCAATTTGTGATTGCTTTGTTCCAACACATCATATGATGAGCCTCCATCACCAAAGAGACCAACAAAGACAAGGGTCAAGGAGCGTGCTCACAGATAGGTAGTTTCTGATGACGATTCTGATGAATCGCATGAGGATGTGTCTCAACAACGTTCAGAATCAAGTGAGGAGAGTCAAACATTTCCACCATGGGTTAACCAAGAAATACCTACAAATCATAGGGTTATTGTAGCGGGAAAGACTCTACCAACCAATTAGGGGGCCATACCAAATGATCAAGAGAGGGAGCAAAGCTAGCAACAACATCTTGAACAAGGAGAAATCTCAAGACGCATGCAACGTAAGAAGAAAGTCTTTCAACCCTGTCGTAGACCACCCCAACCAAGACCACAGGAAAATGTCCAACGAAGACCACCATCACCACAAGCTAGAGCACCACAACGAAGAAGAAGATATACGAAGGCATTTGCAGAGATAAGGCACTATCAAAAGACAACTGAGCTTCTAATACCTAGAAGACCCTTTGTAAGGGTGGTTAAAGAAGAGTTACAAAGGTATTGTGCAGGGTTAAAGATCCAAGCTCTAGTTTTAGAAGATTTACAAGAGGCAGCTGAAGCATATTTGATATCAATGCTCGAGGATTCCAACTTGTGTGCCATCCATGCTAAGCGAGTCACTATACAACCGAAGGACATATAGTTAGCTAGGAGAATTAGGGGTGATCGTAGCTAAGTTTTGTAACTGATCTCTACAGACAAGAGATTTTTTGTAAATATTGCCATTGTCAATGAAACATGAGCACTTCTCCTCTATTCTCTTTATAATCTCATTATTTAGAATGAAACATGAACAGTCATTATACATTTCCATGTGTTTTCTTGTGATAATCTCTCATATATCAATGATTGTTTTCTTATCTTGTCATTTTGATCATTGTATATTGATTTAATGCTAAAACCATGCCCTACCATAGAAACGCGGGAGAAGGCCCTGCAAACGTTTTGCAGGGCCTTCTCCCACATTTCTGTGGTAGGGCTTATTTCTTTGTAAAAAAACACTATTTTCACATGAAGGATCATGAAGAGTAAAACTAGTTCATGAGGAGTGAACATGGACAAATTTTGACCTCCCTATACCTTGCACTATGAATTTCCAAATACATACATGAAAAACACATCTTTGAAACATATGAGCACAACATTTTGAAACTTAGAACATTTGCATTCTTGAAAACATCCATTTAGTGTAGTTTTAGTCTCATGTAAGGTCATCTAGGGCATTGGGAGGCCAAATAAGCCCTGCCACAGAAACACGGGAGAAGGCCCTCCAAACGTTTTGCAGGGCCTTCTCCCGCGTTTCTGTGGCAGGGCTTTATTTGGCCTCCCAATGCCCTAGATGACCTTAAATGAGAGTAAAGAAGTCATGCTCAATACATTACATGCAGGTCCAAAAGAATTTTAGATAATATACTCAAAAAGAAAGACTTGAGACAATTGTAAATAAAGCAAAGTGAAAATTTGATATTAATTCAATTGTTTACATCAATTGGCTTTGAGTTTCTCAATGACTCTCTTTCGACCCTCCAAAGCCATGTGTAGGGTGTAAGTCAAAATTGAGGTTGCTATTTCATCAACATTTCTAACTCCTAGACCTAGAGATATACCTATTTGACCTAAGACCTTTCCACAAAAGTTGGAACCTAAGGTTGTAGTTACAAGGGATTTCTTAACTAAAAAGATACAATTACTCCCCTACGTAATGGTTGATAAACAAAGCAATTTACTTAAGGCCTTTAGACACCATGTCATGAAGTGGCCCTGAGGACTGAACTCTTTATGGATAATTACAAAATGTTCTTTGGGAAGTTTCCCAATGTAGTTTGCAAGGGATGAGCCACCTCCACGAGCCACTTGATCACCTCCACTCCTTGCTCCAAACTTGTCGACTTCAATCACCTCCTACAAAAAGTTTTATGATTAGTAGCTACATGTGTTTGTAAGAATGAATGACATGAATTGAAGATACTTACATCTTGAACTCTATCTTCTTCTTCTCCTCTCTCTTGAAGATGTAAATTAATGCTAGAGTGGGACATCCCACTCTGCTCGATTACTGGTGAGGCGGGAACTTCTGACTCCAATATCCTTTCTTGTGCATTACTAAATTGCTCTTCTGTGATATGTTGTTGTTCACTTGTAAGTATGTCATTGCAAACCAATTTTATTGTGTCGGCCACTAATTCACCAAATGGCAAACACTTTTTCTCCAAAAAGTCAGAGGTACTATCCTAAGGACACTCTGACAAAGTACAAAACAAACTTAGGCATTCATCCAGTCGTAGCCCGAATGCCTTCTCTACATCATGTAGAAACAAATATTCTTGTCCCTTGACAAGAACCACTGAAAAAGTTTCAATCTCCACCTCTGGAATAGTTGCTTGGCTCCAAAGAGGTGGATGGCTTAGGCACTCCTTTCAACTTATCATCCACACCAAGAGGATAAGTTTTCTCAATATCTTCTCTCTCTAATAGGAGATTCAAGGGTTCTTGAGGTGGTTCCTTTTTATCATGGACAAAACCACTTGTAAGAAGATGAGGGATCTCATGAGGAATTGGTTCTCGTTCCTCATTCACAAAGAAAATTGTGGCAGCAATGAATGAAAGATATTTTGCACCCATCTTGCGTTTCCTATTCAATCTCCTTATAAGTGGCACAGTTTCATCAAGAAGGTGCCCTGCTTCCTCTGCAATTACCTGGAACCGTTTCAATCGTTTTGCAAATGCCTCATCACCTTTGTGAATGTAGGTGAGAAGGTCACATGGAACCCAGGTTCCATCATATGGTGGTATTTTGATGGAGAAACACAATATATGAACTTGCATATGACCTTTATAATCTGAATCCTCCAAAAATTCTAGAAACTTGTGGCGTGCACTCTTAGTAGGTTCAGAGGTGGAAGCCATAGCTTGCAAATGCGGATTGCTCTATCACTCAATGTAGTTGCGAAAGTGAGAAATGAGGAGAGAGGACTCCTATTTATAACTTTTCTAGAATTTTTAAGTGATGGGTCCCACTTTCTCATAGAAGTGATTTTCCTTAAATTAAAACATAAGAGTCTTGGAAAGGAAAACTTTGACATTTGAGATCACATCAAAGAAAATAAATAATAAGAATGCTCTTTCAAGAAAAACCTTGAGAATGTACAGATACAAGTAGAATGTGGCCAAAATATCCTTGACGAAAATGTGAAATTTTTTTCATTGCAAAAATAGGTTTGTTTACAGGTTTCACACTATCTTTACAAAAAAGAGCTATGAAAATGAAATTTCTATTCCATCCATGCTCCAATCTACAAGAACCTTGATTTTGTCTTCCAATCTCTTTCCAATCTTTGGACAATTCATAAAAGAGTAAAACATTTTCAAATCATGAACAATAGTGATAGAATAAGATATATATATATATCTATATGTATATATGGAATACAACTCTTACCTTGTTCCCTCATATTCAAAATTTGAAATCATGAAGATCATCATATCCCATGATAAGTAAGTGCTCTCTCAAGTTGGCCAAGTTCCAATGTTGATTAACTAAAACCACCTCCATATCATTGTTTGGTAACTTCACATTAATTTCAAATGAAGCTAAAGATCCCTCCGAGCTTTGCAAAGGTATCCACTCTCCTAGTTTACACATCCAACGATCATAATAAAATCTAATGTACAAAGAGGTGCGATGTTTTAAATAGCAAAACCCTATAACTGTGTCACCAATTCTACAATGATATCTATCCCCTTTTGACAATCCTTCTACATAACCCGAGTTTTCCCCTAACAATCCTTCTACTACTTCGTATTTAATATCTTTACATAGGAACATTGTAGGAGTTTCTACAAAAGGAATGGCTTGAAATATGAAAACAAAGCAATGGATTGGTAGAGTCCAATGAAGACCTATTGATCTAATCACTCGTGTGAATTTCAAAGAGTTATGTATGTCCGTCACCATCTTACGCTTGAAAGATGATATGGACCAAAAATCAGGTTTTGGCCACTCTAAACTAAGAAGAGAATCAACTTTGATAATCTCCAACCTTCCATATTCACCATCTGTGGAAGGAACAATGTACTTGTGAGTGTAAAAGAAGATCCTTTCACGAATAAGTTTAGCAGGAGGTACATCTCGAAACACTAATGCCCCAATGTCTGCATGTAATGCTTTGAAAGTTCCTATAAGAGTATGAAGTGGTTTCTCTTCCACTAAACTAGAAGGAAATATGAATGTAGCAATGAAAAACATATGAGATGAGTAATTAAGACATTTGACACCATGAAGCATTGAAAAAATAGAAATACTCACAATGGATTGGATATCTAATTCTATTGGAGTTTTCTAACTTCATGGTTGAAACTATGAAGACATGTTGTACAATAGCAACCATCCCACCATGTGTTTGGTGCTTGAAGCCTAAGAGCTTACCTTTCCAATGAAAATCCAAATTTCCACGATCTCAAACACGATGAGGACCAAGTCTAGATGGTTGCATGTACACCCATGCACCTTTGCAAAACTCTTGTGGTAGCCAACTTCCTTCCACTGTTTTGCTATTGTGGCATGTCATTGTGTGAACTCCGTCTTTTGGTCTCCTACGAGCTTTGGAGCTTTCCATGGGAGTAAGAGTTGTTGTCATTGCTGCAGAAGTTGGGAGAATGGTAGGAGGAGAAACAATGCTTCTGTTGTATGATATGGACGGAATAGAGGTGAAAAATATGAGTTTTTGGGTTTTGGGTATGAAAATGGGAGTTTGAAGAGGGAAAGTAGAATTTTTTGAGTTATTTTGAAAAAAGTCACTTTTTTAGCTCAAAAACATGCACGGATTTTGAATCAGAAGTCAAAAATAGCACTTTTGACCCTGAAAAGTGATATGGAGGTCATCTAATGGTATTGTGATGAGTTTTACAACTTTTTAAAAATTTTGAATTTTTGGGCCTAGCCTGATTACGAGATTTCTTCTCTCTCTAGAAGACAACCCTGAACATAGAGGAATCTTGTCCCCTCTTCCCCCTTCAGCTTAGTATTTTATAGGGTATAGACTGTGGCCACACCCTCTTCTGATTGGTCCATCATTAATCACTCCTTAAGCTAAAAGTCCCATCCAGGGTTCACCTTTTTTCCTAATGTTGCAAAGATGACTACAATCAGAACATTGATAAGTATAGCTACTGCAAGAAATTGGAGACTCCTCCAACATGATGTAAAAAATGCATTTCTACATGGTCGGATAAGTGAAGAGCTGTACATGTCACAACCTACAGGTCTTGAAAACCCTAATTATGCATCTTATGTTTGTAGACTTAAGAATGCATTGGATGGATTGAAACAAGCTCCTTGAGCTATGAATTATAGGTTGGTTACATACCTTCAATATCAAGGGTTCATACCTAGCAACTCATATCCTTCTCTATTCATCAAAAGGATCACAATGAGGTTATCTATGTATATGTATATGTAGATGACATAATTGTGACAAGTGATGATCTAAATGGCATTCAAAGGATCAAGAGACACATGCAAGAGGAGTTCAAAGTTAGTGATTAAAGTGAGCTCACATTCTTCCTAGGTATGCAGGTAATGTACACAGATGAAGGAATGTATTTGACTCAAAGGAGATACATTCAAGATCTACTTCTTAAGTTCAAAATGGAGAACATTAAACCTACAAGTACACCTTTCGAGATGAATCATAAGCTTAGTGTTTATGAAGGTATGAAAATTAAAGACATTAAATAGTATCAAAGCTTGGTTAGTACCTTGATATATGCTACTCATACAAGGGAAAACATCTCATATAGTGTAGGAGTCCCAACCCAATTCATGCACTTATGAAGAAGAACACACATGGATGTAGCTAAGAGAGTACTTAAGTACCTCAAAGGTACAATCAATGAAGGTATATTCTATCCTTACTCTTCAAATTTGGATATCAAAATCTATTTGGATGTAGATTAGGCACGAGCTAAGGATGATAGAAGAAGTATTTCAACAACTAATCCTATCTTCATTTGAATTCAAAATACACTTATAAAAGTCATGGAGCACTTCAAAAGCCTATATAAACACTTCAAATCACTTGTACAGTACATGGAAGCAATATACGTACATCCTTGTCTTGCTCCTTCATTTCTCTAAATCATCTTCTTCAAAAATAGTGAACTTGCATAGGTTGGTGCTCTCTCTATAGAGCTCCAAATATTTCTAGAGTCTAGTTTATGTGTACAAATGTTCAAAGCATCTGCTTTAGTAGATTTGGAGAAATCATATTTTTTCTATCTCAAGGTCTATCTCTATGCAGCCTTGAAAAATAGAAGGTACCACAGTTGAGTGTTAAGTTCATTCCAAAAGCATATTTTGCTTATTACTTGTAATCTTGTGCATTTAAGACACTCTACCCTATCTGTATCATTTCTCCAAAAGGATTTTTTCCAATTGTTATCATGCTAGCTACTATGAGCATTTCAGGTTGTTTGTTTCATCCAAACATAGGAAGTTTTTTGAGCAAGACACTGCGCAAACCTATCTATTTTGTATCGACTCTTCCTCATTGATGCTACAAAGTACATAGTGGATTTTAGTGCACTTATCACACACCTATAAGATCTATTTGAGTTTCCATAAGCTCAAGGGCATAGGGTAGTTTAACCTTCCTGCATTCATTCTCATACCAAGAATCATTTTCATCAAAGATAACATCTCTACTCACCATGAATCCCTTATTGGAAGGGTTATAAAACCTCCTATCCTTTTTTATTTAGATCATATCCAATAAAGATGCACTTTTCAACCTTTGGGTCTAGCTTTCCTCTTATCTGAGAAGGAATGTGTTCATATGCTACACATCCAAATATCCTGCAATGGTCTAGTGAGGGTCTCTTACCATGCCATGCTTCATAGGGTTGTCATCCCATCAAGGGACTTAGATGGTAACCTGTTTATGAGGTAAGTGGCAGTAGAAACACTCTCTGCCCATAGATAGTTAGGTAGCTTTTTTTCATTCAACATAGACCTAGCTGTCTCAACAATCAACCTATGTCTTCTCTCAGCTACCCCATTCTGTTCAGGAGAATACCTTGTGGTGATTTCTCTTTTGATGCCTCTGTCCTGCAAGAAATTTTCAAACTCATTGGAGAAGTACTCACCTCCTCCATCTGGCCTTAGCCTCTTCAAATTTTTTCCTGTCTGATTTTCAACAAGTGCAAGACATTTTTTAAAGCAATTAAACACCTCATCTTTGTGCTTCATGAAGTACAATACAGTCCATCTGCTATAATCATCAATAAAAGACCATAGTACCTTGAACCTGAGACTGAGGGGTATTTGCTTGGTCCCCATACATCTGTATGGACAAGCTCTAGGTAGTCTTCATGCATGTAACCTTTCCGAGAAGGGTAACCTGTGAGATTTCCCGAATTGACAAGCACCACACTTGTAAATCATATGTTTCTTGGATACATTAGGTATTCCAAGCACACATTGATCCCTGCATATTTGCTTCAAGGTTCTTTCTCCTATATGCCCTAATCTTTTGTGCCACATCTCAAGCTCTGAAAGTGTTTGATCTTTATAACTGTATAGTGCAATATACTTTGTGTCTTCTAACTCAAAAGTGAAAAGTCTACCTGATTTTTCTCCTTTAGCAATCCTCTTAAACCCATGTCTTAGATCCTCCACAAATGCTCCATATTGGTTGAATCTAACCTGCAAACCCTTTTCCACAATCTGGTCCAACACTCATCAGATTTTTGGTAATGGTTGGTACATAGAGTACCCTGCTTAACAAATTCTGATTTCCATCACAAGTCTTAACATTTCCAACCTTAACTACTGAGTGCTTGGTGTCATCACCTGTTTGGACTTGATGCTTACCTTTTGGTTCCTCAAGATCAGAGAGTAGTGCTACATTGCCAGCCACATGATTTGAGCATCCTGAGTCAATGTAGAATAGGTGGTCATCATTTGTACCTGATTTTGAAGTCATGTTCATGATCAGAAGAGAGTCATCCTGCTCCTCTGTGTAGTTGTTGTAGTCCTTTCTGGATTTGAAACTTCCTTGGTAGTTGCCATTATAGTTGTTGTTGTAATTGTTGTTGTAATTGTTGTTGTAATTGTTGTTGTAACCTTGGTGATGGTTGAATCTACCTCTTGACTGTGAGTATCCACCCCTTTGGTATGCTCTTCCTCTCTAGTTTTTGTAATTCCTGAAACACTCATCTGTAGTATGATTTGAGAAACCACAAATGTTGCATGGTACGGAGTTATAGGATCTCCCCCTACCTTGCTTACCTCCTCTGCCCCTTCCTCTTGATGATCTACCTCTCCCTGCATAGTTGGCTTGGGAGGTAGAGCCTTCATCTTCCACCTTCTTGCTCTTGCCTTTATCTTTAGACTTCTTATCAATGTATAGGGCAGAAGAGTTATTACCTTTGGATGTATCTCCATTTTTGTTGAGCTTTGCTTCATGAGTAAACAATTGTCCCATGAGAGTTGTAAGATCTAGAATTTGCATGTCCATGTAAAGGTCCATGGCAGTGGTGAAGCTTTCCCATTTGTCATCAGCCTTGATCCCATTGATCACTTGCCTTACAATCTGCTCTTCTTCAATATCTTCTCCTATGCTTGCTAACTGATCTGCTATATCTTTAATCTTGGTAACAAATTCTGAAACAACTTGCTTAGGTTGCTTCCTCAATGTTGTGAATTCAATCCATAACTGATTTTTCCTAGCCCTTGTGTTGGAGGAAAAATAAGATGACAAGGTTTCCCAAGTCTCTTGGGATGTCTTACAATTTCTAATATGTGGCAAAAGAAAATCAGAGATGGAGTTGAGTAAATAAGACCTTGCCAATGCATCCTTAGCACACCATGTGTTGAGCTTTTCATGTTCTTCCTTTGTTGGCAATCCTCTTGTTCTGAATGAGGGCAATTCCTCATCTCCTAAGATGTATCCATAGAGACTCCTTCCTTGTAAGTAGGTCTTCATCATTAGAGACCATGCTTGATAGTTGTTCTTGTCCAATTTATCAATAAATGAAGGAAAACCATCTCCCATTTTACCTTAGTTTGCTCTGATACCACTGTTGGGAAAGATGGATGGATGCTCCAAGAGATTGAGTAGGTACTGCCAAAACCTGCTTTGTACCAGCCCTCTTTTGCTTTAGACTTGATAAGTGGACCTCCTTAGCTTTCCAATGACACCATAAAATGGCCTATGTAGTTTGGAAATAAGGTGTGCAATGATTGAACCAAAACAGATAACTTTGAAACTCACAATCTCAAGAAAACCTTCTATTTATGTCCTGACACTTGCTGGGTATTTTGCTCAGTATGACTAGCACAGTAGGAATTGGAAAACTTCCTTTTAGGGGTATTTAATTAGCTTATCAAGCTAACTATTCCAAGTGGAATGATGTAAGAAGATAAACTATGCTAAGAGAAATCAATTTAGTAAATGAGGCTATACCCCCGATTTTTTAGGACTCTAGCAGACATTGACTAGTTATCACCTCGATGTGAATTTCTCTGAAATGGATGAATAGAATCTCTTCAAACTTTGACAGTATGTAGAAAACTTTGAGCTGAATCCAACAAGCTTTGA
>CM035416.1:69835184-69945184 GCA_020310875.1 Ceratopteris richardii
AGAATCTTGAAGTATCTCAAAGGTACTCAAGATCAAGGTCTCTACTTTCCATACACATCAGATTTGAATCTAAAATTATACTCAGATGGAGATTGGGTAGGTTGTAAGGATGACAGAAGAAGTAGTTCTAGATACTTACCTTTTGCAAGTGATAAACCTATTTCATGGTCTTCAAAGAAGAAACCAATTGTTGCTCTATCTTCAATAGAGGCTGAATACAGGAGGTTAGCAAATGCTACACAAAAAGCTATTTGGATTAGATTGCTCTACTCATATTTGGGACTTCACACTCGTTCACCTATGATCTTTGGTGATAACACAAGTTCTTTGCATCTTGGAGCCAATCCCATTTATCATGCGAGAACCAAGCATATAGAAGTGCACTATCACTATGTTAGAGAGAAACGCTTGAGCAAAGAGATACAATTAGAATATGTATGCAATGTGTTGACTTGTTAACCAAAGCACTTGATGGTACTAAGCTTTGCAGGTTTAAAACCATGATTGAATTGCAAGATACTCAAGAGGATTGATGAAGCTATACAAGCCAAGATGTTTGGCTTGAGGAGAGTTGTTGGTGCAAATATCCAAGCCTTCACATTTGGCTTAACATGGAAGATTATATGTGGAAGCAATTGATGGATCATGTGAATCCTAGCTTGTAATCTTTTGATCATTCACCATAGTAAAAGGTTTTAACCTTGAGAGAATCTTGTAAAAACAAAAATCTCGTGCACTTAGGAAGAACAATAGCTTCAAGTTTCAATGAGAGAATATCTCCTAATTTGGAGGAATCACTTTTATATGGCGCCAAGTTTGAATTCAGAATTCAAACTAAGAGAATCGACTTATAAAAAGGGATGTAAAAAACTTGCGTCTGGTGTGGCCTCATTTAAGAGCTCTTCCATTGATCATTTGCATGGTTAGAGTAACTTAAATTATAGCTTACTCATTCCACTATCATTGAGCATCATTGCAATGCCAATGATCTTGTATAATCATGTGCTATAATACATATACTTCATTGATCATCTCTCTTTACTTCTCTGCTATGACTACTCAGAACATTGAACTTTGTCTGGTCATAGCTCAGTGATTTCTCAACCATTTTGGATGATCTATAGCTTGCTAGAACCAGCGCAAATTCTATTGTATGCTATCGAAATCGCAAAGAATTTTGTTCAGTTATTTGGGAGAAATTACCATCGAATTGCTCACTAGTCTTCTACTATTCAGTCCCTAAAAAGTTGGGGTAAGCTTTGGATTGCTAAACTCATTTCTCAAAGTATAGTTCATCATTTTAGATGATTCAAATTGCAATCACTAGCTATCTAAGCTACGTAAATTCCCTCAAAAGGAATTTAATCAATTGTTACTGTATTGGGATCATTGAGCAAAAGAACCAGCAGGTGTCTAGAGCAAAATAACAAGTTTTGTGATACTATCAACTCATGAAGTAATCTGTTTTGATTCAATTTTTTTCAAGCATCAACTCCAAAGTACATAGGTACCTTTTTGGTGTCATTTGCAAGATAAAAGGGCCTAGTATCAATCTTTGAAGTGATTTAGGGCAGGTACAAAGTAGGTTTTAGCAGTACCACCTCACTTCCTTGAGGTATCCATCCATCTCATCCAACAGGTGGCTACTTTGATGCCAATGTGAAGAGCCTGAATCCTCAATAAAACCACTTTTTATTGAAAAGCCATTCGCATTCTCCACATAAAAAGATTAAGAAATAAGGTAGCCATTTAATTTTTAAGATTTGTTCACAACGAATTCCTTCCTTTACTTCCCATTAGGATGAGAACCCAAGAGGCTCCCCACATGAGTGCCATTTGGCACTCATGTTAGATCCCATACATCCTAAGGACTAAGGGAGGTCTCACGTGAGTTAAAAAGGAAAAGGAAATGACGAAGGATTAAACATGAATGGCACTCAAAAGATAAATGTAATCATGTGCAATAATTTTGAAAGAAGAAAAAATTGGATATTCTAGAAAAAAGCCTCAAAAAGCTCAAAAGAGTGGGGGAATGGGACTTTTTATAGTTCCGCTCCTCAAGTATCACTTTATATTACCTTGTCTTAGTTTCCAAAGTCACTCAATAGGATTTTTATGGGAAGAATAAAAATCTAAAAAGCTAAAAATTCCCATTTACAAGAGTGTCAAAAGTGCAAGAAAATGGCGGGTTTCCACTTTCATGCACGAGATTGCAAACACTCCCCTTTCTTAAAACTTTTCACCATCAATAAGACTCTTCACAGTTTGCTAGGTTGATTCTATCATAGATAACCTTAATGAGTTAGAGTGCTTTTTTTAAATTATCCAAGTAAGTTATTGAGTGAGAATTTGTCTTCGTTTTTCTAATTTTTTTTCTTATGAAAGCATTACACTTGATTTATCTAATGCATTCCATACTTAAATGATATATCTACACACACACACACACACACACACACATATATATATATATATATATATATATATATATATATATATATATATATATATATATATATCTATATATGTATATATCTATCTATCTATCTATCACTCTCTCTCTCTCTCTATATATATAGACACATACATACACACACACACACACACATATATATATATATATATATATATATATATATATATATATATATATATATATATATATATATATATATTAATATATATTTATATGATATATATATCTATATATGTATATATCTATCTATCTATCACTCTCTCTCTATATATATATAGATACATATATATATATATATATATATATATATATATATATATATATATATATATATATATATATATATATATATATATATATATATATATATGTATGTATGTATGTATGTATGTATGTATCTATCTATCTATCTATCTCTCTCTCTCCATGAAAAAATTGCGTGTTCTTTTTAGTGATTTCCTTACCCTCCTGCCATCTATTTGTCAGTTATGTGACATTAGCTACAGAAAAGGTGACGTGATTATATTACCAATATTATTTGCTCATGAATGCAATGGTGATATTTCAATATAATGTAGCTAATATAATGTCCCTACATTTTTTGACCTATCCCGATTCACCAATGAGTGAGAATATTTTAGCTAATTTTAGTTGTTTATTTATTCAATAACCAATATTTGTATTTTTCTACCACGAAAGTACAATGTTTTAAAGAGGAAGTTGTACAAGTCATCTCAAGCTGTCTATTCAAGCTTGGATTAAGAACAACTACACCGTCTCCTACACACACTCAACAACCTATCGTTCACCTTAGTTCAAAAATAGATTTTCTATCATGTGTCCATGTATTTTCTTTCCAAAATGGTAGTTCTGCAATAGCCTACTCTCCTAGACTTTAATTAATAAAGAGAACAAATGTACAAGTGAATGGGCTTAGTACCCATGGGACCCCCTGAATCCCACAAAGCAGGAGAAGATCCAAAAAATTTAGAGAGCTCTACAAAGAAGGTAGATCACCCTCTCATCCCCTTCATGTGGGGCCCACTTGGTTTTAATCTTATTATTCTCTAGAAAAAACACTCTATGATGTCTGAAAGGCAGGGGTTTCTTACAATTGGAAATTGTTTTGGCTAATAGGAATGGAGACTTTTCTAACGACCATTCTTTAGGAGGGCTTCCAAAATTGGCAGCACACCTCTCCTTCCATATCTTCCAGAGGGTCTTACTTCTAATCGCATTCCACAAAGATGAGGAACACCTGATCGTTCACCCAACAATGCTTACTTCTAGAGGATTCATCCCTAACACTCCAAGATATTCTCAAGGGTATGCCAGACTGACATAGACTTGGGGCATGAGAAGAAGAGGTGTCCTAAGTCCTCACTACCACCAAAGCATATTTTGCACCATGGGGGTAACCCACAAATTTTGCTAGCCTTTGCATTGGTTTGAATTCGATTTTCCACATAAGCACTGACTTTTTTATCTGGATGGTTGGATGCCAAAGAGACTGTAACTTAAACTCCCATCACAAGTTCAACGAATCCAGACACTACTTCCTGTTAAGCATGACATGAAGGTCTAGATTCTTCTTGAATCTTGGAATTTTGTTGAGGCTATTACCATTGAACCATCTAAGCCCCTCATGGTGGGGAGGGTCCTGGCCAATGAGGAGGCAAGTCTTCGAGCATTCCCAAGCGATGAATCTGCTTTGCAAAAGGGTCCATTCTTCATAGTACACTCTTACATCATGTTCAATGTCCTCAAATCTAATCCACTAGCATGTATCTTGATTCTAGAGATATTTCCATGAACGGAATCCTTTGTTCCAAAGTTTCTTACCTTTATGGAGTTTCCTTGTCTCCACACCTCTGATACCCTTGATAGGGAGCTAGAATGAATCATTCTGTCTAATACCCGCTACCCACTGTCAATCCTCACTTATTCGAACAAATTTTTTGACCTTGTTTCAACTCTTCCAAAGTGAGAAAATGTTAGATAATCCTAGTAGGAGATGGTTGAACCACACCTTAAGAGAGAGGAATAGCATCATGAAGGTGATTTGATTGAAGACATTGCAGGATATCAAAGCATAGTAGGAAGCCTAAACTATGCTACATTGACAAGGATTGGTATTGCTTATGGAGTAAGTGTCTTAAGTCAATTCATGCACAAACCTACAGCACCTCACTTGGAAGCTGCCAAGAAGATTTTGAAGTATCTCAAGGGTACTCAAAATCAAGGTTTATACTTTCCATATACTTCAGATTTGGACATCAAACTTTATTCAGATGCAAATTGGGCAGGTTGTAAGGATGACAAGAGGAGTACCTCAAGTTATCTCTCTTTTGGAGGTGATAAGCCCATTTCATGGTCTTCCAAGAAGCAACCTACTATTGCTTTATCTTCAACAGAGGCAGAATATAGAAGATTAGCTAATGATACTCAAGAAGCCATATGGATCAGATTGCTATATTTAGATTTGGGACTACATTCTAACTCACCAATGATTTTTGGTGACAATACTCGTTATTTACATCTTGAAGCATATCCTATCTATCATGCAAGAACCAAGCATATAGAGGTTCACTATCATTATGTGAGAGAGAAGCTATTGAGCAAGGAGATTCAACTTGCATATGTATCAACTAATTTGCAACGTGTAGATTTATTGATCAAAGCACTTGATGGTACTAAACTTTGTAGGATTAAAGCTATGATTGGATTGCAGGGCATTCAAGAGGATTGATGAAGAGGAACAAGCCAAGATGTTTGGCTGGAGGGGGAGATGTTGGTGCAAATATAAAGCCATCACACTTGGCTAGACTTTGAAGAAGATGTGTGCATCCATTTGATGGATCATATGAACACTAGCATGTAATAAGTTGACCATTACCCAATGTAAAATTGTTTTATATGAAGAGAATATTGTAAATCCACTAAATTCGTGGAGTTAGGAGAGAGAAAAGCTCAGAATCATTTTTGGTGGAATAACTCCTAACTTGGAGGAGAACTTTCAGGTAAAGCCAAGTTTGAATTTGAATTCAGAATTGGAGGCAAAGCATCTATAAAAGTGGATTGTAATCTCGTGGCCGAATAGAGCCCCCATTACTAAGCATATTGTGTATCATTTGATGTAGTTGAGAGGCTTCATAATACATTACATTGTATCTATGTCATTGTCACTCAGAGTAGTGTACTTTTCTTGCCCATATCTCAGTGATCCCTCCATCATTTTCAATGACCTATAGCTTGTTGGAACACTCAAAGTCTACTACAAGTTTACAAAGTTTCAAGAAGTTTCATTCACCCAATTGGGAGAGAATCGTCTTGAAGTGGTCACTAGCCATTCTCTACAAAGTTCCTAAAATATCGGGAGTACGCTTCTACTTGCTAAAGACATTTCTCAGTGTATAGTCTATCATTTTAAGTGATTCCACTTGGAATCGTTAGCTCTCTAGGCTAATTAGATACCCATGGAAGGAATGTTTCTAATTGCTATTGTACTGTGAGTACTGAGAAAAATGTCCAATAGGTATCAAGACCAAAATAGTAATTTTTTTGTCACTAGCTAGTTGCAAACTTATCTATTTTGATCAAATTGTTTGAAGCATCATCTCCAAAGCACATAGGCACTTAGTTAGTGTCATTGGAAAGCTAAAGGGGCATACAACACAACTCTCAAGTAAAATAGGGCAGGTACAAAGCAGAGATTAGCCCTACCAAATCATTTCTTGAGGTGTCCATCCATCTTTCCCAACAATAAAAACATTTTCAAATAAGAATTTTATAGTCGTGTGTGCATCATTCTTTTTGGTAGACTTAGCCTCTATCCATTTGGTGAGATAATCTATTGCTATGATGATGTATTCAACATGAGTACCTTGAGCTGGGGAGGGGGGGTTAATGGGTCCAAAAAAATTTATACCCCACTCAGAGAAAGCCCATCCTCCCATCATGGGTTTTAGTGGCATCTCATCTCTGTGTGTTGGAAACTAAGCTTTTTGGCAAACATCACATCTCTTTACATATGTATGTGTATCCATATGAAGAGTAGGCCACGATAATCTTGAGAATAGTATGGCCTTGCTTATCTGATTGGGGCCAAAATGATCGCCTGCAACACCCTAGTGTGCAGTTTCTAATATGCACAAGTAGTCACTCTCATGAACACACTATCTCTGATATCCACCTCTTCCTCTTTTGTATAGATAATTGCCAATGAGTGTGTAGTCTTGAGCTTCCTACTTGAGACTTCTTTGTCTTTTCTCCATTGTGGTTTTAAAGACACTTGGTGTAAAGTAGCAAGATCAACTAGTGGTCCAACATGATATACTGTGCATTTCTTGGATATCCAATAGATTTCTACTTCCATCAAAGGACAATACACTCCTAATCTATACAGGCTCTATAGTTTCTTCTTTCACATCTTAGGAACTGTAAGACATCCCAAGAGACTTGGGAAACATTGTCTTCCTATTTCTCTTCCAACACAAGGGCTAGGAAGAACCAATTATGGATTGAGTTTACCACTCACAAGCAAGGCATCTCAGAGTATGTGACCAAAGTGAAAGATGTAACAGATCAATTGGCAAGCATAAGAGAAGAAATTGAAGAAGAGCAGATTGTAAGACAAGTAATCAATGGGATTAAAGCTGATGACAAATGGGAGAGCTTCACAACTACCATGGTCTTGTACATGGACATGCAGATTCTAGACCTTACCACACTCATGGAACAACTATTTACCCATGATGCCAAGCTCATAAAGAATGGAGATTCATCAAGAGGTAATAGCTCTTTTTCCCTATACATTGATAAAAGTAAGTCTAAAGAGAAAGGGAAGAACAAGAAGGTTGAAGATGAAGGAACTATCTCCCAAGCGAACTATGCAGGGAGAGGTAGAACCTCAAGAGGAAGGGGCAGAGGAGGTAATCAAGGTAGGGGGAGACCTTACAACTCCTCACCATGTAATATTTGTGAATTATCAAATCATACTACAGATGAGTGTTACAAGAATTTCAAGAATTAGAGAGGTAGAGGTTATCAAAGAGGTGGATATACACAATCAAGAGGAAGATTCAATCACCATCAAGGTTACAATAACAACTACAACAAGTACTACAATAGCAACTACCAAGGAGGCTACAAATCAAGGAAGGATTACAACAACTACATAGAGGAGCAAGAAGATTCTCTTTTGATTATGAATATGAGTTCAAAATCACGTATAAATGATGACCATCTCTTCTACATTGACTCCGGATGCTCAAACCATGTGGCAAGCAATGTAGCTCTTCTCTCTAACCTTGAGGAACCAAAGGGTAAACATCAGGTACAAACAGGTGATGACACCAAGCACTCAGTGATTAAAGTAGGGAATGTTAAGACCTCTGATGGAAATAGAAATCTGTTGAGCAAGTTTCTATATGTACCTACAATTACGAAGAATATAATGAGTGTTGGACAGATTGTGGAAAAAGGTTTGCAGGTTAGGTTCAATCAATATGGAGCATTTGTGGAGGATCCCCAACATGGATTCAAGAGAATTTCCAAAGAAGAAAAGATAGGTAGATTATTTACTTTTGAAATTGAGGATACAAGGAACATTGCACTTTATAGTTACAAAGACCAAACATTATCAGAGCTTGAAATTTGGCACAAGAGATTAGGGCATATTGGTGAGACAACTTTAAAACAAATATGTAGAGTCCATTGTGTGCTTGGGATACCTAATGTATCCAAGCAACACATGAGTTATAAATGTGGTGCTTGTTAGTTTGGAAAATTTCACAGGTTACCCTTCTCAAGGAAAGGCTACATGCATGAGGAATACCTAGAGCTTGTTTATACAGATGTATGGGGACCAAATAAGGATCCCTCAATCCTTGGATCAAGGTATTATGTATGTTTCATTGATGATTACAATAGTGGATTGTATTGTACTTTATGAAGCACAAAGATGAAGTATTCAATTGCTTTAAAAAGTATCTTGCACTTGTTGAGAACCAAACAGGGAGAAACCTAAAGAGATTAAGGTCAGATGAAGGAGGTGAGTACTTCTCAAATGAGTTTGATGCATTCTTGCAGGACAGAGGAATCAAGAGAGAAATTACAACAAGGTATAGCCCTGAGCAAAATGAGGTGGCAGAGAGGAGAAATAGATTAATTGTTGAAACAACTAGGTCAATGTCAAATGAGAAAAAATTACCTAATTACTTGTGGGTAGAGAGTGTATCTATTGCCACTTATCTTGTAAACAGGTTGCCATCCAAATCTCTTGATGGGATGACCCCATATGAAGCATTGCATGGTAGAAGGCCTTCACTTGATCATTGCAGGATCTTTGGAGTTGCTTATGTGCATATCCCTTCTCAAAATTAGAGGTAAGCTAGTCCCTAAGGTAGAGAAGTGCATCTTCATAGGGTATGAATTGAACCAGAAATGATACAAGTTCTACATCCTTCAAACAAAGGATTCATGGTTAGTAGAGATGTTGTCTTTGATGAGAATGAATCTTGGTTTGATAGTGAATGCAGGAAAATAAAGCTACCTTATGACTTGGAAGAGGAGTTTCCAAGCCTCACTAAGGAGGAGCCTACTCAGAATGGAGACATCAAGTCAGATGATGAGGACATAGTCAACCTAGAAGAGTTCAAGGCATGGAAGTACAAAGGCAAAGTCAAGATGAAGAAGTTGGAGGATATACCTGAATCATCCAACCAAGCAATCAGAAGATCACAAAGGGAGAGAAAGAAGCCAATTAGATATGGGTATGACACTTCCCTAGTCAAGGAGAATGATACTTGGGAACTAGTACAAAAGAAGGAGTCTATGACGGTAGTTGGTTCTAGATGGATCTATAAGATCAAAAGGAATTCTGATGGATTGTAGCTCAAGCGTAAGCACCACCTCCTTTACTTGTCAATCCGCGGAGACCTGAGGAACGGTATGAAGACCACGAGCAACTGAAGGCACAAGTGCGTGAGTGAAAGCACACAAAACATGCACAGACATACACACACACACACAAGGTAAGATCAAAGAGAGGAACAATGGAAAGCTTCGATTGCCAATGAGTTCTCTTACAAAAGCTCTATTCTCTAACAAGCTAACCTCAAAAATGAGCTCTCTAGCTCTTTTTATAGTTTTTGGACTAGTTTTGGCCTTGTCCAGACCTAGTGTCCGGCCTAGTTAAAAATTAGGTTCCAGGGCTTATTTGAGGGCTCAAATGAAGTCTAAAAATTATGAAAATTGGTAGGATGATACTTCTAATACTCCTCAAGCTTGAGCACTCCTCAGCTTGAACAAAATGGAGTTACAAAAATAGAAAATGGTATTTACAATGGTTTTTAGTGATGGAAATCACTATTTTTGTAGGGGATTCTTCTAAAAATTTGACATGTACTTCTTGGAGATCCCTACTTGCTCCTTCTTCTTGTGTGTGTCCACCTTTCTAATGTGCTTCCATGCTTGTGCTTGACCTTGAGTTCCAACACTCCCCCCCCTCTCGAGTCTGTCGTCCCTGACAGACCCTTGTTATAGTGGTTGTTCCAAGTAGTGCTTTGAGAGGGAGTGTCCCTTCACAAAAGTCGTCTGGCTTCTAGATGTGGCAGGGTTGGTTGTCTGGTTCTTCATCTGTCACTACGAGCCTTTGCAAGTTGTATTGCCTTGGTATGTACTTCTTCGTTGGATTCCAGCATGATTGTGTCATTGTGAGTCTCCGTTGATGTCCTCTAGATCTTCCAAAGTTGATGTTCATAGTAGTCATGCTAAGTACTCATAACCCATAGTCGATGATCGGTAAGTGTGTTCGTGCATGGGTTGAGGA
The DNA here is from genome assembly GCA_020310875.1 of Ceratopteris richardii. Lineage (NCBI taxonomy): Eukaryota > Viridiplantae > Streptophyta > Polypodiopsida > Polypodiales > Pteridaceae > Ceratopteris > Ceratopteris richardii. Next base: position 69,845,492 of record CM035416.1, read on the forward strand.
AAATATGTGCCTTGTGCATGGCCTTGTAATGTAGCCCTATGCATGCTTACTTGGAAAATGCATCGGAAGAAGTATGGTGCAAAAATTGGTGTTCTTGAGCTAAGTGCTCAAGGGTATGTTGACGAAGAGGTTTCCTAAGCTATCATGGTTATGATGTTTTCAAAGTAAAAGATACGTATCATGGAGAAGGTCGATCAATGTTTATCTCTTCCTGTTGTACACTTGGCCTTTGGGATGGAACTGATTTGTTGATGAATGTCCATGTTGATGGTCCACTGATGAGATCTCTTGAATGGCTGATCCTGTCTCCTCTTTTCAAAGCATCATTTGCCAAATAAAGAGAATTGAATTTCTTTATATTCCTTGACAAACAACATTCGATAACTACACTAATCTTAGTTTCACATATTCTCTCTAGCTCACCATAAGCAGGAGTCTTCTCATCCAGTATACATACAAAGATTTGCAGGGTACCAGAACTACCCCGTGCAGATATCTCCCTGGATGCTCTCATACATGCAGTAGTTAGGCATCACTCAAGTTGCGGACCTTCAAACTCTTTACTCCTACCATGGTAAGAGGAAACCATAGTTGTGGATGCCATGTTCATGCCAAGTTCTTGACATCTACCAGATAAGGGAGCAATTATATCATCTGCTAGCTGAGAGACACTTCTATCCAAACTGATAAATGCCTAGTAATCGAAGGTTCAATCTTCAACTAAGCATGACTCATTCATGTTTCATGAGCGAAACCTGGGAACAAGTTTTTTTTTTTTTTGAGAGGAACAATGTGACAAAACAAGAAGACAAAGATTAGTATCAAAAAATGGTTTACATGTGTCAATGTGCTCTCGTGCATGGGACTCTCAATTGTGTCTATGCACGGCCATGTAGTGTGGCCCTATATTAATGCATACTTTGGAAATGCATGACCTGAATGGTGCAAAAGACAAGGTTGTGCAAGGAGCACATGATTGTCGCTCGTCGAGGCTTTGATGTTATTTACGGAGGTTGATGCCGACCTTGGTGGAGGTATCCATTGAGTCTCGAATTGATGTAATCCAACTTATTGGAGTCCATTTTAGAACAGCATTTGGCACTGTAGAGATCACTTCAGGCGTCTTCCTCTTTGGATGCTTCCTGAACTATGGTATCCAGTGTGGTTGGCGCTTTGATTCGGTGGAGGCTACTTGTACTTTTGGCTTCCAAACCCATATCCTTTTTGCACGTCTTCCTACTATTGTTGAAGAGATGATTTGATCTTCCTTCGGTCTCTGTACGTGGTTCTTACTCTTTTCTCTTTTTGGCTTCTTTGTTGAGACCTTTCGCATGTGGGAGAACATAGGTTGTTGTGGATGTAAGAGCTTCTTAGGTACCCACATCTGTAATCGCCCTTGTTGAGCTGCAGCTAATTTCTTAGGCACCCAAACTTGTTGGATACCTTGTGATTGAGCTTGTCCGAGCTGTTTCCTTCATCTTCTGACCTGGTTGGCTTGCGTGGATGGGATTTGTGGGGGAAAGGCTGGCGGTTGCTCTCCTTTGCGTACCCAAATCTGCTTTATGCTCGGAACTACTTTCTTATCGAATGGTGTCTTTCTATTTGATGTAGCAGTTGTCGTGAACGGTTGTGTTTGCCTGTGTGGTGGACTCACTATTGTGGCTACTTGATTCTTTGGGGAAAAAGAAAGATCCACCCGCCTTCGAACCTGTTCTTCCACGATTGACTCCTTCTACATCATAGAGCTTTTGACACATACAACATCTTCTTCCACATGACTAGTCTTAGAAGAATTAAGAGAGTGTGTGGTGCCATGATCTAGGAGCATGCAATTCTCTAATTCTAATGTGATGCATTGTTCATGTACCCAAACTTGAAGAATTCGACTTCTTAGGTTTAAGTCAAATTCCAATGAAAGTCATAGATCCAATCTTGACCCAAGACAAGTGGTTCTATAAGGTTCTCATCTTGACACACTAGCACTTTGACTTTCATTGGAACATCTTGAAGGTAGATGGGAAGTTCCACCTCACCCAAACAAGGCACCTCCCAATCCTATGAGATAAGCTTCTATGGGATTGATGTTCAACTGCAAGTCTTGGCAGTAGGATAGTCTAACTGCACTACTTGCTGCACCTGAGTCAATCAATGCTTTCACAGTCCTTGCACCCTTTCCTTGTCCTATCTCTATGGTCATAAAGGGACGTTGGTCAATGACTTGAGAAGTAGTTATGCCCGATTTTTGGCACATATCCATGTGATATTTTGGGGCTTTTGAGTTGACATCTAAGCCTAGTCGCCTTAACTTATTTCACCTAATACGCTCTCTGGCCTCTGCCTGTGCTTCTTCCCTCACCCTTAACTCCTCTTCTTTTCGCTTCTTAGTAGTGTTGAGTCTCGTAAGCATATCCTTTGAAGAGGTTCTTGGTATAACTTGACTCTACATCCACTAATATAGTTTGGAAAGATATCTTCTTCTAGAGTGGCCAACTGAACTGCACCACTAGTGGAAATTCTATTAATGATCATGGGTCCATATCCTCTTTTTTCCAACTTACGGGCATGTTGCTTTAGTGTGTAAACCAACACTAGATCGCCCTCTTTCAGTCCCTTATCCTTGATGTGTGCATCAAAGTATGCCTTTTGTCTTTTCTTTGCAGCATAGATGCCTGCCGCCGCGCGTAGCCTTGTCTCACCTAAGCGTTCTAGATAAAAGATCCTAGAGGACAATTATGTCCATTCCACTCATGCTCTTGTGCTACTTTTAAGGCTGGGATGAGGAAGTCTAATGGTAGAACAACATTCTGTCCAAAGACCATCTGAAATGGGGTGGCATTGAGTACCGTTTTGTAGGCAACTCGTTAAGCCCAAATAGCATGATGAAGTTGTTTGTCCCAATTAGAGCGTTTATTATTTACCAGTTTTGTCAATACATTACAGAGGATCTTATTGGTGCTTTCGGCTTGTCCGTTAGCTTGTGGGTGATAAGGGGCAGACTTCTTATGTATCACCAAGAATTCCTGGAGAAGATTTTCAATGACCTCATTCAAGAAGTGTGTGCCTCTATCGCTCACTAACTTTATTGGTAGCCCATATCTCGTGAACACATTCTTGAATAAGAACTTAGCCGTACTCTGAGCATCATTCTTTGTTGTGGCTTTCACTTCTACCCACTTTGTAAGGTAATCTGTGGCCACAATAATATACTCTGCATGGGAGTTTCTAGCTCGGGGGTTAATAGGACCTATGAAGTCTACCCCACTTCGAAAATGCACGCCCTCCCATCATTGGCCTCAAAGACATCTCATCTTTTCTAACTGGATATTGTGCATGTTGGCATGTGTCATATTTCTTCACATAGGTATGAGCATCCATATGAAGAGTGGGCCACCAAAGTCCTGAGAATAGAATGGTCTTGATTACTCGATCAGGACCGAAGTGTCCACCTACGACACCGCTGTGTGCAGTTTCTAAGACTTTCAAATAGTCTAATTCATGAACGCAGAGTCTTAAGTAACCATCTTTTCCTCTTCGCTATAAGTTGTCTCCTACTAAGGCATAGCCTTGAGCCTCTTGCTCCATGCTTCCTCTTCTTGCTAGACTAGCCTCTTTGGGTAATCTTCCCGATCTCATAAACTCTACCACTGGAGCACTCCAATCTGGAATTAATGATACTTGATAAAGGGTCGCATGCTCCACTGGTGGTCTCTCTCTGCACATTGGACAATTCTTAATCCACTCATGTATTTCTTTGTCCATGCTAGGCCAATACACTCCTAAAAGTTTTAGATTTTGTAATGTGCGTTGTTTAGAATAATGATTTCCTAGCAATCCATCATGAGCTTGTTGCAACCAACTACTATGTTCACCGTCCTCAACAGAACAAGCTAATACACCCTCAGTATCTTGTTTGTACATGCTTCCCGCCAATATGTGATATTTTTGTGATTTTACAATTTCTTCTTGTGATGTTTTCACATTCTTATTTGCAGGGCCGAAGGTTAGGACTGGTACCAACTTATTTGCCCATTTAGGAACAACTTCTAAATTGAATAGATAAGCATCAGGTAATTGATCAGACACTCCTTGCCGTGACTCTCTTGAAGTGATGCGAGAAAGGTGATCTGCCCTAAGGTGGGTTCTACCTTTCCTGACAACAACTTCAAAGTCATACTCCATTAGTAAGAGGAACCATCTTACTAAACGCCCAATATTGCAAGGTTTATTGACCAAATATAACAAAGCTTGATGATCAGTGAAAAACTTGAACTTGTTGGCCAATAAATAGTGTCTAAACTTCTTCACAGAATATACCATGCATAAGCCCTCTCGCTCAGTTGTGGTATAGTTTCGTTCAGCTGCGGTGAGCTGTCTACTAGCATATGCTATGGGCAAGTCTAAGTTTCCTTCACCTGTGGGTTGTGCTAGCACGCATCCTTTGGCGTGATTGGATGCATCCACATGGACATGAAATGGCTTATTCCAGTCAGGAGTGGTCAGTATTGGTGCTGTGCACAAACGTTTCTTCAGTTCATTGAAAGAATTCTCGCATTCATCGTTCCACTCAAAATTAGACAACAAGGCATAAAGGGGTCTAGCTTTGATCGCGTACATGTGGATAAACCTACGGTAGTATCCACAATGGCGCATAAAGGCTTGTACCTCTTTAACATTCCTTGGCCTTGTCAGCTCCGCTATGGCTCGTACCTTATCTTCATCTGTTGAGATTCCATTCTTAGAAACAATATGACCTAAGATTTTACCTTGACGCACCATGAACACACACTTTTCTGGGTTCAGACACACTCGATATTCTCTACACTTGTTGAAGATTTGTCTGAGCTCAGGGATGTGAACTTTTCTTTCTTGGGAATGAGCACATAAATCATCCACATACACTTCTAAGCTCTTTTGCAAGAACTCTTTAAAGACATGACACATGAGCCTTTGGAATGTTGCAGGTGCATTGGTGAGCCCAAATGGCATCACACGAAATGCAAAGATTCCCCATTCTGTGGCAAAAGCTGTTTTGTGTTGATCTTCTACTGCAATGGCTACTTGATTGTAACCTGAAAATCCATCAAGGAAGCTATAAACTTCCTTGCCTGCAACACGCTCCAATAGGTGTTCCGTGATTGGAAGTGGATAACTATCTCTGATCGTAGCGGCATTAACTTTTTTAAGGTTAATACACACTCACAAATTCCCGTTCTTCTTGGGCACCACTACAATGGGGGACACCCATTCAGTATGCTCAATCTCATAGATGAATCCTGCTTCAATCAGCCTATCAATTTCTACTTTTATTTTGGCTGCATATGTATCATCATATGTGTAGGGCTTTTGTTTGGTGGGCTTGGCATCAACGGTCATGGGGATAGTATGAGAGAAAATTCTTGGATCTACCCCTTTCAAGTCTCTATAGTGCCACGCAAACACATCCCTATATTCCCTTAATAGAGCTACGAGCTCCATTTCTTCTCTTGCACTTAGGTCATCTCCTATATATGTGCATTTCTCTTCATTCTCTTCAATGGTCACTAGAATTTTCTTGGTCTTTTCTTTATTATCATATGATTCTCCTATGATGGCCTCTCTCTTAGGCATGCCTACCAAAATTTTACGATCATCAACTTCATATTTCTTGAAGTTTTCTGGTACTTCAAACAATGATTCCTCCTCTTCTTGTTTCACTGCTTTTCTTTTCTTTTTCTTTTGATTGCTCTCACTTCCATCCTTTGAATTTACCGTTTTAATACTTGTGAGAGGTTCTTCTTCTTTCTGTGTGAACACTCCTATATCTTCTAGATAGTGCTGCTCTGAGTTAAAGCAACTATCCATCACAATGGACTATATATCATTGTCATTCTCTTCTTCTTCTATGACATCACTAGGGTCACATTCTTCTAGCAAGGGCTGACACATGAACACTGAAATATCATAACCCTCCTCATCACAATGAGGTGTCCATTGTTCTTCATTGACAGCAATGTCCATGGTGGCTAAGATTTCTGGCCAGCCATGAGGCTCAAATTCCTCATCCGGAAAGATCATGGGTGTGTAGGCTGGGTCTTTAATTGGTCTATCTCCTGGCAAAGTTCCTTCTTCTCTTGCCTTTAAATGTTTTTCCTCTTCCTCTGCGACCTTGCACATCCACAAATGAGTATCTTCATGCAGCCATGATTGATCAGGTGAACTTTCAGAATGCACAGAGATAGAATCTTCTTTCGCTTTGTGGATAGAATTCCACTGTAGGGGTGGTACATCTCTGAAGGTGTAATCCTTCAAATTGACCTTGGTGGTGACCCCTAAGTTTTGTAAGTACAAAGAGTTGGTTCCCCAATCTTGTACTATTTGCAATTGTCGTAGGAAGGGTCTTCCTAGGATCATCTCATAGATGTTATTTTTCTCAAAGTCACATATAGCAAATGTATGTTCAAACTCCACACCACAAGTGGTTAGAGTTATCCCTTCGAGCAATCCTAGAGGTCTTTCAAAATGATCGTCCGCCATTTGAAGCTTCATTCTAGTTTGTGTTAATGTGGGTTTGCCCCATTGCTTCCACAAGGAGGTGGTCGCAATAGCAATGCCAGCACCTGAATCTATGATTGCTTTTGGTTGTGTAACCTTGGTAGGTGATTGGAAGATAAGTATTACCTTCTTCACCCTCACACATGTCCCCTATTTTGTCTAGAGGTATCTCTGGTACTTTCTACTTAGAGCCTGTTTTTGGCATATTGGAATCAAGTTCTGGGACCCGATCCTTCACATGATTCCATAGCTCGGGTTTTGCTTTTAGCAACTCTTCTATAGTGAGATGACACTGAACCTTATTGTTCTTCACGACATCAGTGTTCCTTGGGACCACTGAGTCTTCATGTCAGACTAGTATTGTGGGAGCTCTGATCTGAAGAGATTCAGATTCCCATGGGCCTGGAAATTGAGGCAGTTCTTCTAAGGTATTAGATTCAAAATCTATCCTTTCGTCTTCTTGTTGCTCGACTTGATCTCCGTAAATGGATGGAATGTCTTGGGGAAATTGATCATGAAGATCATCAATCTCGAGAACAGGAGGGGAATTACCCTTCTTGGCCCATTTCTCTTCTTGTATTTCCCGCAAGAACTCTTGAGAGTACTGTTGAATTGAAGGAGGTATTCCAGCATCCGTGGAATTAGGAACATAAGCTCCCATTGGTGGTGAGCTTCCTCTTTCAATAACTGGTTGAGCCTGTGGAGGTAAAGAAACTTGTGGTTTGTTTACCAATTGCTCTAATCTTTCTAGTAAGCCCTGGAAATGCAAATCCGATTTGATAGAGTTTGTCTGATTGAACTTTTGACTAGTCTCAAGTATAGCTTGAGCTTGTTCTACCATTTTCATGCACATTTTCATCCGTTCAATCTCTAAGTCCACTCTAGGGTAACTCTTATCTAGGTTTGCAGCTGTAGGCCCTTCTTGAAGTCGAGCCTGGTAGGCTTTGAACATCATGTCCAAGCCTTCTAGGGTTGGATCTACAAGAACAGACCCTGGTTGTGGCCTATTTACAATGGGTGGTGGGGTGGGATGAGGCGGAGTGGATGGAGTGTCGACATGCGAGGGGCTTTGAGATGCAATGTCTTCTATTTTTGTTTTTGTGTCTTTCAAGCTTTCTTCTAGTTCTGATAGCTTTTTATTCCACTTGCGATTAGCCTTATCTCTGGTATCTTTCCATGTTCTTGTTTTCCTCTTACTAGGTTCTCCCGATTCACTCGACTCCGATTGCTCTGCTGGTTTATCCTATTTTAAGGCTTGTGCTCTAGTGATAGCTTGTATAGGAGCCACATTACTGCAACTTGAACTTGAATCTGCCACTAAGCCTACCACATTAATGGGTGTAATCTTGGGTGCACTAGAGGGGTTTTTTGGACAATCTTTGGGAAGATGGTCTTTTCCACATTCAGGACAAAAGGCTTGTATTGTGATAACCTGACCTTGACTTGGAGATGGTGGGTGGGGACAGTCACGAATGAAATGGTCACCTTGACATCTGAAACAAGATCCTCTAGGGGCTTATGGTCTCATTTGTCTCAATTGGGGCTTAGGGTTAGGATTTGTGTACATAACATTGGAGTATTCTAGCTCCCAATTTTGCTCCATAGGGTGTGCCTCATATTGATACGAGTAAAGCTCACTATGCTCAGGCGACTCAGTGTAATAAGCACGTGGACTACCTTCATGGGAGTGGTCTGAACTATGAGCATGAGAGTCATTTTCTGAGATCAGTGGGGTCACTGGCACCAATGCTCTATTAAGGTTCTCTTCTGCCACTGCATACTTAACTGGAATTGTATTGGCAGGAGCTGGTGGTTGGTTTCCCAAGACTTGTTGTGGCCTATATGGTGCCTGATATTGCTCTTGTGGTCTATAATATGGCTGTTGGTATTGGTTCTGATACCTACCTTGTGGGTAAGGTTGTTGATAATTTTTTCTAACAGCCTGCCTATTGTAGGGACAATCTTGAGCCGTGTAGTTCGTGTATTTTCTCTCAATAGTGAAATATGGAGTATTCCTTTCTCTAATGTTTTGGTTTTGTATTGGGCATACATTAGCCATGTGGTCCCCTCCGCAGGTATAACATCGGTTCAATGAGGTGACTCTTGGTAGTTGTTTATTTTGAACTCCTAGCTTCTGGGCGACTTGCTCTGCTATCTCATCTATTTCCGTGGAGATTTTTGAAGTATGACTAGTAGAACTATCAGAATCCATATAGAGTTTGGACAATCCTAACTCCTCACCCAAGTTATCTTCTATGTCAATGCACGTCCGCACACACTCTTCTATGGATCTAGGCTCTTTCAAGTACACATATGATCTTAATTTTGTGCTCAGTAAGCCATCTAAGAACAAAGCCACTTGTTTGGCTGGTGTGGGTAACTCTAGAGCAGGGCATTTCTACAATGAATTCATCTAGAAGCTCACCTATGTCGCAATAGTTGCGACTACTTAGTGGTTGAAACCAAGCTAAGGCAGTGCCCTTAAGAGTCAAACCAAATGCCTCGTACTGGGTGAACAAATCCTCGACCTATTCAGCTTTTAACACTTGTTTGAACTCATCCACATGATCATAAGGATCTCCTGACCCGTCAAAATAATTCTTCATTGCCTTGATCACTTGAGTGGGTCTAAGGGTTCTTGTGTGCTCTCGGGGCCTAGGCAATGGAAAATCATGTTCATCTCTTTGTTGCCTATGTGCTTGATGTCTCTCTCTTTCAGGTCTTTCATTTTCAAATCCTGCTCTATTTCTGCCCACAGTGTGTGCAAAACTTACCTCAGGTCTCTCTATTCCTTTCTCTTGGGTTTCATGAGCTTGGGATGATCCTACTCCTTGGAGGCCATGGGAAACATTGGATCTTGATGGAGGGAAAATCAATTCACTCTTCCAAGTATATGCATGTCTATCATGTTCTGTTACTAAGAACACTTTCTCTGATATGTTATCCAAGTAGACAACTTTTCCTGGTATCTCTGGGTCCTTGAACTCGTAGATGATGACTATGCCCAATTGGCTAGGTTGATCTGGCTTGAATCTCCAAAAGGATTCCTCTGTTTCTCTATTCAAGAATAGTTCTATGCTTTTGTTATCTTGAGGAATCCAATCTGGAGTGATCACTCTGGTCAAAACGGACTTGCCTCTAGGAGTCTGGGGTCCTTGTCCTACATTTCCTTGTTCTAGGTCTCCTATCTCATTCTCAGGAATGATATTTCCAAACTCATCAGTCCTATCTGGTAGGTTGGTGACCACATACATGGTTCCTTCCTTATCAATGTATGAACCCTCTTTGAACTTCACCACTTGGTATTCAAGTCCAAAGGGTTGATCTAGATTTTTGAGTTGGACCACTGATCGCCTCAAGCCATCCTCATAGATGCGAGCACCTAATTGGTTGGTCCGAATATATTCCAATTGTGTTTTATAGGGTCCTTCTGGTGTTTGTAGATGGGCAGTTCCTGAGCCACCTGCAGGTTTCCCCATGCTAAAAGACATTTCTGAGTCACTTGTGTCAGATTTTAGTATGTAAGGACAACCACTTAGTTGTTGTGCCCAAGACTTAGTTGTATGGTTGACACTGGACTGAGAACATCTAATGCTTTGTCTATCCTTGCCTAGGTGTCTATCAGATCTCAGGTTCATAAGCTTTGGCTAAGAGTCCAAAATTTCCCCTTTGTATGGTTCAAAAATCCTTTGGAGTCCCTTGGGTTCCAGGTCCCACCTGAAGGTCAACTTCAAATTATCCTATCTAAAAATCAACGTATTCTTATTAAAAACAGTTGAGGCCGTGTAGGATTCAAAATGAGCTTTCCAACAAGCTATAGAGCTCAAAAAATGGACTTTGGATGAAAAAGTTATGTCAAATCAGGCTCCTGGGGGTCAAAACAGGCAAACTGGCACTTATGGAAAAATCACAATTTTGTATGAAATCAGAGAATCGCGATTGTGTGAAATCAGAGAATCACGATTGTGTGAAATCAGAGGATCGCGATTGTGTGAAATCAGAGGATCGCGATCGTGTGAAATCAGAGAATCGCGATTGTGTGAAATCAGAGGATCGCGATTGTGTGAAATCAGAGAATCGCGATTTTGTACCTTGAGAATCGTATTTTCACAGAATCGTGTTTTCACAAAATCATGTTTTTGCTGAAAATCGTGATTTGTGAGAATCGCGATTTTGAGCAGAGAATCGTGTTGTTGAGAATCGCGATTTTGAGTAGAGAATCGTATTGTTGAGCATCACGATTTTGAGCAGAGAATCGTGTTGTTGAGAATCGCGATTTTGAGTAGAGAATCGTGTTTTTGAGAATCGCGATTTTGAGCAGAGAATCGTGTTTTCACAGAATCGTGTTTTCACAGAATCATGTTTTGAAAATCGCGATTTTGTCTCAGAATCGTGGTTTTCAGAAATTTAGAGAATCGCGATTTTGAGCACAACCACAGAATTGTGTTTTCTCAGAATCGTGTTTTTGACATGAAAATCGCGATTGCCAACAGAGAATCGTGTTTTTGAAAATCGTGTTTTAGAGAATCGTGTCTTAGAGAATCGTGTTCTAGAGAATCGCTATTTTGGCCATGTAGGCTACAGCGAAACTTTAGCGTAAAACAAGACCTAACCGGTCACTTAAGCATTCCCTACATGGTCTTCCCTCCTTGCCCGTTAAGGTATTACGCTGTAGATCTTAGAGAATCGTGGTTTCCAAAAATTTAGAGAATCGCGATTTTGAGCACAACCACAGAATTGCGATTCTGAGAATGACCACAGAATCGTGTTCTTTTCAAAAGGCTTTTAGGCGGGAAACAAAGAATCGCGATTTTCAAAAAAATTTGAATTTTCACAGAATCGCGATTTTCATCACAGAATCGTGTTTTTTGGCGGGAACTTCGAATTTCTAAGCGCCGAGCAATGGTGAGCTCCTTATGTGCAGAAAATCATGAAAAAAACACAGCGCTTGCACTCTCTTGCACTTCCTAACTCCTCCTCGCACAATAATGCATGAAAGATGGTATGAAAATGATGAAAACGCACTAAAAAATAGGAAATTTCTATGAAGAAGAAGATGGAAGAAGATGGAGATGGTGATGATGATGAAGATGAAGAAGAAAAATCAGAAAATGAACAAAAATGACAGTTTTTTCACCTTCCAACGGCGCAAATCTACGATCTTACTATCACAACGCTCGTCCTCGAAGCTCTCCCCGGCAACGGCACCAAAATTTGGTGTAGCTCAAGCGTAAGCACCACCTCCTTTACTTGTCAATCCGGGGAGACGTGAGGACCAGTATGAAGACCATGAGCAAGTGAAGGCACAAGTGTGTGAGTGAAAGCACACAAACATGCACACACATACACACACACGCGCACAAGGTAAGATCAAAGAGAGGAACAATGGAAAGCTTCAATTGCCAATGAGTTCTCTTACAAAAGCTCTATTCTCTAATAAGCTAACCTCAAAAATGAGCTCTCTAGCTCTTTTTATAGTTTTTGGACTAGTTTTGGCCTTGTCCAGACCTAGTGTCCGGCCTAGTTAAAAATTAGGTTCCAGGGCTTATTTGAGGGCTCAAATGAAGTCTAGAAATTATGAAAATTGGTAGGATGATACTTCTAATACTCCTCAAGCTCAAGGACTCCTTGGCTTGAAGAAAATGGAGTTACGAAAATAGAAAATGGTATTTACAATGGTTTTTAGTGATGGAAATCACTATTTTTATAGGGGATTCTTCTAAAAATTTGACATGTACTTCTTGGCGATCCCTACTTGCTCCTTCTTCTTGTGTGTGTCCACCTTTCTGATGTGCTTCCATGCTTGTGCTTGACCTTGAGTTCCAACATGGATCAATAAGCAGGTACAAAGCTAGACTTGTGGCTAAGGGTTTTGCACACAACCAAAGAGTTGATTATGAACAAACCTTCTCACCTGTGGCCAAAATGCCAACCATCAAGGTATTGGTAAGTGTGGCTGCATCAAAGAATTGGAACATGTACCAATTGGATGTAAAAAATTCATTTCGGAATGGCTGGATTTTAGAGGAGGTGTGCATGTCTCAACCTCTTGGCTATGAGGATCCAAGCAAGCTAACATATGTGTGTAAACTGAACAAAGCTCTTTATGGATTGAAGCAGGCACCTAGGGCATGGAACCATAGGTTGCCTACATACCTTCAGGATCAAGGATTCATCATGAGTAAAGCATATACTTCTTATTAAGAGGAGAAATTCATAGGTAATATACCTATGTGTATATGTTGATGATATCATACCCACAGGTAATGATGCAAATGGCATCAAGCAGATCAAGAATCAGATGATGCAGGAATTCAAAATTAGTGACCTTGGATCACTAAAATATTTTCTTGGACTTGAGTTAGTCTATACTAACTCTGGAAACTATATTACTTAGAGAAAGTACATACAGGATATGTTAAAGAAGTTTCATTTGCAGGATGCCAAAGTAGCAAGTACTCCAATGGAGGTTAATCAGAAGTTAAGTGCTCATGAAGGTAATGTTCTTGAGAACATTGCAGGTTACCAAATCATAGTGGGAAGCTTGAACTATGCTACATTCACAAGGATTGATATTGCTTATGGAGTAAGTGTTTTAAGTCAGTTTATGCACAAACCTAGGGCACCTCATTTGGAAGCTGCTAAAAAGTTTTTGAAGTGCCTTAAGGGCACTCAAAATCAAGGGTTATATTTTCCTTATACCTCAGACTTGAACATCTATTCAGATGTAGATTTGGCAAGTTGCAAAGATGACAGAAGGAGTACCTCAGGTTACGTATCATTTATAGGTGATAAACCTATATCATGGTCTTCAAAGAAGCAACCTACTGTTGCTTTATCTTCTATAGAGGCAGAGTATAGAGGATTGGCCAATGCTACTCAAGAGTCCATATGGATCAGATTGTTGTATAAAGATTTGGGTTTGCATACCACATCTCTGTTGGTGCAGGGCAATCAACAATTGAAGTTTTTTATGAATGATTGAAGTCAAGGACTGAAGAAAAGATCAAGTTATGAAGCTTGAAGGAAATGCATATTTAGAAGATGAAGATGTGTACACAAATGTACATTAATTCAGAGATAGTTTACTTATACTTTTGTATAGTCATAAGCTTGTAAATATTTGACTATATATACAAAGGAAAAAATGTCGGGGCAAATGTACGAGAGTATAGAATACAAGAATTCAAAAGAATTAGGTGTGATTAGACACTTTAGAAGTATGAAGATTAGATCTCTCATCCAGATGTAAAGTTTTCTAGCAATGGAAGAAAAATTGTGCCCGATGTTTCTATGCATTCTCCTTCTGTGCTTGATCATTTCAAGAATACTTTTGTAGACATCTAACTCCATAGTTAACGAGTCTATGGTTAAAGTTTGAGAGCCTAATTGTAAACAGGCTGTGAGAATTATGTGTAGGAACATTCATATGTGAAGAAGTGTTCAATGTTTTCTGAAACAGGTGCAATCTTGATGGTCAAAGATTTGATCATTTCTCAGTGCACAGGTTAAAGTTTTGCATGAGTGAGGAGTCAAAATCTAAGTTCAAAGGTAAGCTATGTATGGCTAAAAGAATTTGCATAAACGGGTTCTAGATTGAGAGAACCAAGTGTTAGAAGTTACAGGTGTCTGAATTGACTTCTCGGAAGAGCAATTTTAGACATAGGTGACTTGTTAAGTTCATTTCTCAAGATCTATTGAATCTTTTGAAATGCTTTAACTTGGAGAAGATGCGGAAACTATAGGTGACACCTTATGCAAAGTTTTATAAAAAACGTTACACATTTGATAAGTCAATGAGAGAGATATGTGCAGCAGACTTTCTGTAGAATCATCTTCGCAGTTTATCCAAAATCTTTATAATTGATCATTAATCCTCCAAATTGGCGAATGTTTTGAGTTACTCTTGATATAGAGGTGCTCTAACTTCAAGAGTAGCTTGTTCTTTTGGAGATTAACACTCTCCATCAGTGGTATCAGAGCAAGAAACATCAAAATTGAAGAAAGGAGCATCCCCACTGCTGCAGTCATAAAGAATTCAACATCTGAAGATTCAAAAGGTGAAAGCTTGAGATCAAAGCTTGAGAAGGAGGCCATACGACATCAAGGAAGACAAAAGGAATATCATTCAAAGTAAAGGTACATATATTACTCATAAAGTTTGAAGAATTCAATACACAGGTGAAGAAAGGATGGGAGATTCTCTTCAGATAGAGAAGTTGGATAGAGAGAACTATCCAGCATGGTCAATGAGGATGGAAGCTCATCTTATGAGCAAAAACTTGATAAGTTATATCATAGGTGAAGAAGAACAGCCTCAATTCACAGATCATAGTGTTCCAACTAGGGAGGAATTATCAGATTTGAAGACTTGGATGAAGAAAGATGCTCAAGCTAGGAGCATTATTTACATGGCAGTTAATGACTACTTGCTACCTAACATTAGAGGTCTTGAAAGTGCAAGTGATATATGGAATGCTTTGGAAGACCATTTCCAAAACACTACAAAGTCAAGGAAGGCATCCTTGTGGGCATAATTTACCACTTTCAAGAAGAAGGCTTCTCAATTGGATGGCAGGTCAAAGAGTGTTGAGGTACATTAAGGGTACACTCAAAGAGGGTTTGTATTATGGTTTTACATCAGATACAAACATCAATATTTATAGTGATACAGATTGGGCAAGTAATCCTGATGATAGGAGATCAACTTATGGATACTTGTATAAAGGTATGGTGGAAGCTGCAAAGGAAGTGATATGGCTTAAGACTCTTATGAAGAGTTTTGATATCATTCAGAGTACACCCACTATTTATGGAGATAACATGAGTTCATTGTATTTATCTGCTAATCCTTTTTTTCATGCCAAGACTAAACATATTGAGATTTAGTATCACTTTCTAAGAGAGAAGGTGATGGATAAAGAGATTGAAGTCATACATACTTCAACAAAAGATCAGATAGCTGAGATGCTAACCAAAAGCTTGGATGGACCAAAGTTATGCTTGATCATTTCAAGAATCCTTTTGTAGAAATCTAATTCCATAGTTCATGATTCTATGGTTAAAGTTTGAGAGCATAATTGTAAACAGGCTGTGAGAATTATGTGTAGGAACATTCATATGTGAAGAAGTGTTCACTGTTTTCTGAAATAGGCGCAATCTCGATGGTCAAAGATTTGATCATTTCTCAGTGCACAGGTTAAAGTTTTGCATGAGTGATGAGTCAAAATCTAAGTTGAAGGTAAGCTATCTATGGCTAAAAGCATTTGCATAAATGGGTTCTACATTGAGAGAACCAAGTGTTAGAAGTTACAGGTGTCTGAATTGACTTCTCAGAAGAGTAGTTTTAGACATAGGTGACTTGTTAACTTCATTTCTCAAGATCTACTGAATCTTTTGAAATTATTTAACTTGGAGAAGGTGCGCAAACTATAGGCAACACCTTGTGCAAAGTTTTATCAAGAACTTTACACATTTGATAAGTCAATGAGAGAGATATGTGCAACAAACTTTTTGTAGAATCATCTTCTTCACAGTTTATCCAAAATCTTTATAATTGATCATTAATCCTCCAAATTGGTGAACGTCTTGAGTTACTCTTGATATAGAGGTGCTCTAAATTCAAGAGTAGCTTGTTCTTTTGGAGATTAACACTCTCCATCAATCTCCAGTGATTTTTGGAGATAATACATGCTCACTACATCTTGCAGCAAATCCTATTTATCATGCTAGGACCAAGCATATAGAGGTCCACTATCATTATGTGAGAGAAGCTATTGAGCAAGGATATTTAGATGGCTTATGTATCAACTAATATGCAATGTGCATATTTATTGACTAAAGCATTAGATGGTACAAAACTTTGCAGGCTTAAATCTATGATTGGATTGCAGGACATTCAAGAAGATTGAAGAAGAAGACCAAGCCAACATGTTTGGCTTGAGGGGGAGCTATGGGTGCAAAGTTCAAGCCTACGCATTTGGCTAGAAGTTCATCAATAATTGAAGCTCCATGGAAACCATTGCGAGGAAGTCTTTAACCTTTACCATTTGTAAAAGTCATTTTTTGACTTGAGAGAATATTTGTGATCACTACCAAATTCGTGGACTTGTTAGTTGAAAAAGTCACGACTTCAGTTGAGGGAATATCTCCTAGATTGGAGGAATACTTTTAGTGAGAGCCAATGGAGGATTCAAATTCAAAATTAAACATCACATCTATAAAAGATGGCTGGAAAACGCGTGAGCAAGATGACTTCAATTCTTATCCATTTCTGATTGGATTTGTAAGAGAGTGAGGCTCACATCTTAGCCTCCACTACTCATCATCATTAGGCATTGATTATCAAGCCTATGATCTTGTACAACATTGTTCTTTAACACAATAGATCTACACTTCTTATCTATGGTCTCTTTGTCATAGTCACTCATAATAGTCAGCTTGTACTGCTCATATCTTCATCGTTACTTCACCATTTTCAATGATCTATAGCTTGTTGAATGAGCTCCAAGTTCTCTAGATGCTCACAAATTTTGAAGACAATCTATTTAGCGAATTTGGATAGAAGCGCATCAAAGCACTCACTAGTCAAACTCTACAGAGGTCCTAAAAAATCAAGGGTAATGATTCAATCGCTAAATTGATTGCTCTCTGTATAGTGCATCATTTTAAGTGATTGCACTTGGAATCATTATCTCATTAAGCTAATTTTGATACCTCTAAGAGGAATGTTTCTAATTCCTACTGTACTGGAAGCACTGTGCATAACAAGCAGCAGGTGTGTGAACAAAAATAGAAGGTTTTCTTTGATCCTTCAACTTGGAAATAGTCTGTTTTGGTTCAAGCATTTCTCATAGTACATAGACATTTATTTTGTGTCATTGGAAAGCTAAGAGGGCCTATTACTCAACTTTGAAGCTAGAAGGGGCTGCTACAAAGCAGGATTTGGTAGTACCTACTCATTTCTTGGAGTGTACATCCATCTTTCCCAACAAGGTAGACATAGGATCGTAGTTTAGAACTCAAGAGACCATCTAAAAATAAAGACACATGCTTGGCCTCTGAGGGTATTTCTTGCATCAGACATCTCTCAACATATTGTCTAAACCTATGTCATGCAAGTGTGATTGTTTCCTGAGCTGTCTATTTGAAGCTGTGAATCAATGAAGAAGTATCGTGTCAGATTCCACTTTTGGAGAATTTTGTGATGAATGACTCTAACAAGTGATGAATATCCCTAAATTGCCTTTGTTGCAATGGTTGGAACCAAGTTAAAGCTGTGTTCTTTAACATTAGTCCAAATGCATTGTATTGCGTGAACATGTCTTCCACTTGCTCTGCTCGTAGCACTTGCTTAAATTCTACAATATGGTCATAGGGATCTCCTATCCCATCAAAGTAATTTTTAATTGAATTTACTAATTGAGTGGGTCTTAGTATCTTGGGGTGTTCATGTGGTCTAGGTAGAGGAAAAGCATCTCTACCACCTCATATTCTTGGTTCTCTTTGTCTTTCCAATCTATGAGTGTCAATGGTTGGTCTATCCCTCCCTATGGGGTGAGTGAAACTTACTTCTGGCCTTTCTTTGTTCTTCTCTCGTTGAGTACCATGGGCTGAGGATGTCCCCACACCCTAGTGCCTAGTGTTTAATATTGTTTGTGATGGGGGAAATACTAACTCGCCTCTGCATGTGTAGCAATGTCTTGCATGGTCGTGTACAACAAATACTCGTTCTGATGTATTGTCCAAGTATACAACCTTTCCAGGTCTATGTGGATCCTTGAATTTGTATTTTCCAAGTATACAACCTTTCCAGGTGTATGTGAACCCATTCCAATCCAATGGGTTGGTTAGGGTTGTGCAATTGCACTACTGATCTTCGCAAACCATCCTCATAGATGTGAGCACCTAAGTGGTTAGTTCAGACATATTCTAATTGGGTTCTTTGGGTTCCTTCAAGTCTTTCCAAATATGCTATGCTTAACCCTCCCTCTGGTCTTTCCAAGCTAAAGGCCATTTCTGACTCACTGGTATCTGATCCCAACTCGTAGGGGTAGCTATTCAATTGTTGTTCCCATGATCGTGCAGTAGTTCCTACACTTGCTTTCGATGATCTAAGGCTTCGTCGATCTCACTTACCTGTATGCTTGCACGATCTAAGGTTCGTGAATTTACTTCCTAAATCAATCAATACACACTCTGGTTGTCAATGTTTCTTTGTTTGTAGTTGCTTGTTTTGTTTTTAATTCCTTCATATTCTTGTCTTGTCTCAATGTATGCATCAGCACTCGACTTTCCGTTGTACTTTTGAGTTCTTGTTCCATCATACTTAAGTTCTTTCCTTTAGGGTTTTCATATAGCACACTTTTATCTTAGTCTTGGACTTGAAAAATTAAGTATCTTGGAATTGATGCATTCCTATTGTAGTCCTAATTCACTCCACAATACTAGGGATTTAGCCTAAGCTAATAATTGGCTGAGGGGATTGAGTATTCTTCCAACCTCGAGTCAGGTTCTTTGACACCTCTGATGCCCAAGAAGTTGTGCTTTCCAAGCCTTGCTTAGTTTGCCCTTGCCTTGCTTTGATTGCCTTGGATGACTCTTGCTATACCTCTCAAAATCCAATGTTTAGGCCAATTCTTAAATCAGTGATCAAACACTTTGATATATACACTTGTAAGGGTCCCTTTTTCTCCTTATGAAATTCCCAAGTGCCCCTTGGCTTTCCTAGTCCCATAGATGGGTCAACCTCAATTTTTCCTATCTAAATATCAGTTTGTCCTCAAAAAATGGACTTCGAATGAAAAAGTTATGGACATTCAGGCTCTCGAAGGTTAAAACTCACAAACATCTTTTTCTTTAGATATGAGCTAAGGGCTCTCCAATATGCATAGTGAATCAAAATTCACTCAAAATAGCCTCAAAATAGCCCAAAAAATCAAACCCTAAATTTGGCATTCTAAGTGGACAATCGTGATGGTTTGAGATAATCGTGATGGTTTGGGACTGTCGTGATGGTCTAAGTGAACGATCGCGATGGTCTGGGACCGTTGCGATGGTGCATGAGTGTGAAGCATCACGATAGTCCAAAATGAGGCGTTGCGATGGTTTGGCTAGCAAGCATTCATGATGGCATGAGCCCGTTGGGTTGGTCAATAGTCAACGCAATCGTCACAATGGCATAAGCCCATCGCAATGGTCACGAGGCATGATGGCTTGAGCCAATCGTGATGGTCTAAAATTGAAGCGTCCTGATGGCGTACCTAGTATCATCGCGATGGTCTGAATTGACACATGACAAGTGAGTCATCACGATGGCTTGGGCCAATCGCGATGGCATGGGGTCGACTAGATCGTCGCCATGGTTAGTGACCATCGCGATTGTTCAAGTGAACCGTCGTGATGGTGTGACACCATGGTGATGGTCCGTCCAAGCCGTCGTGATGACGTGAGCCAATCGTGATGGTGCGACACAATCGTGATGGCGTGAGCCCGTCCTGATGGTCCACCAAAATGCAAATTTTTAGGAAGCGACTGTGGATTTTATTGGAGCAAGTCTATGACAAGCCTAAGTATTGGCGTGAGTCCCACAAATTCAAAGAAGAAGCCTTAAAATGAAGACAATGTAAAGTTCACTTGTGAACTACCTCTTGTAACTTTTGAAGACTTTACTTAATGTAAAAGTGAAAGAATCTTAAGTGGTTGAGTCCACTTGATCAAAAAGGGAAAGAGGAGCCACGGATTTGTGGTAGATAGAGGATCAAATCAATCACTTGATTGGAGAGTGATTGAGGGAAGTTAGCCTCCCAAGCTCAACTATAAATAGATGGAAGCTTTAGTCCTGGGTTAGAGAGACCTCAGAGAAGACCTCAAAGAGCTCAGCTTTATGCCATATCAAGGTGTGGTTTCAAGGCAAACATATGTATCAGTAAGTCCATTGTGTTGTAAATCAATATAACTTCATTTCCATGATCATTTGAGTTCATATTTCCATGTTCTTGTGAAGTGTACTACTCATTGCCATATCTCTCATTTTTCTCAGTCAGATTGCAGAGATGGTTTCTCTGAGCTTGGTGCATCATTTTTAGTGATGTAACTTGGTAACATTAGCTCTATACGTCTACTATATGCTCACCAATTTTCATTTCATTTGGGTGTTTCAATCTTCAGTTATGTTTAGTTGAAGTCAGCCCTGTCTGTTCATTTTCACTTCTCTGTCAAGTACCCGACTTTTTTAGTCATCTTGTCAGAGCTGTTTCTCAGTGTGTACTTACCCAAATTCCATGATTTAAAGCTTGCGGGATTCAACATGCGGCCTAGTATAAGGTTACAAATTTTCATAATCATTGCATTCTTAAAGCTGGAGTTATGTGCATTTGTCTGCTCGCTGGTCTCATTACTGTAGCAACCCGTGAAAATCGAGATGATGTCATCACTTGTTAAACATCATTCTTAGTGTGTGTTTCATTATTTTTTATGGGATTACTATTGAAAGTTGGCTCTTTAAGTGTAGACTTTCCCAAAAGGAATTAAGCTAATTGTTGCTGTGCTCAGAGAATTATGCAAAACACTCGACATGTGTATGAACCAAAATAGAAAGTTCTTCACCTTTGAGCTAATTCCAACTTATTTGTTTTGATCTATCTTTTTAAGAGTGATCTTCCAAGGTACATAGGGTGAATACATCCATTGACAAGCTAAAAGGGCCCACCACATACTCCTGGAGTTCATTTGGCTGGTGTAGATCAAGGATTTTGCAACACCTCTTCATCTTGAAGCACATACCTATCCATCTCTTCATAGATTTGTGTGTGTGCAAGCCTCGCCTAGACCGTGCTATACACGCTTACCAAAAATGTCCAACTTGTCAAACCATGGCGATGGTCTGACACCTATGGCAGACCTGACAGAAAGTTGGATTTCTCACCTTTTGGAAGCTTTCCTACTATTCTGAGCATTGTACCTACAAGAAAACTAAAAACCATGCATAACACAACAAGCACAAGAGCTCTGTCTCTCTTTCTCTCTCTCTCTCTCTCTGTGTCTCTCTCTCTCATGTGCAAATGAGAGAAATGAGGAGCATAGGTGGATATGGTGAAATTTTTGATTTTTTTTGGAGGGGAAGAAGATGATGCGGTGGTGAAGGAGGAGTGCAGAGGAGATGAAAAACACCAAAAACTACACAAAAACAACAACAAAGACTGAAATTTTTTACCTTCCAATGCCAATTCGTGCTATACTCTTACCATCATGCATTCATCCTAGACTCGATCCCCGACAATAGCACCAAATTTGGTGTTGCTCTAGCACAATGGTAAGCACCATGTTAAGAAGCTCCAACTCCGTAATGTCAATTTGTGGAAGAGATAGGAGTGATATGAAGATCTTGAACACGAAATGTAGTGAGAGTGAGGGTGAAAAGCATGGAGATGCACACATACATACACACACACAAGAAAGAGACAAGCAAGACACAATGGAAGTTGAAAGTAGATTCCATTACTCAAGAACACTCTTACAAACTCAAGCTCACACTAACTCATACAGATCTACACTAGGTAACCTAAAATATGAGCTCTCTAGCTCTATTTATAGTTTTTTGAGTAGCTTTGACTGGTTTCACATATAATGTCTGACATAGTTAAAAAATAGTTCCTCAAGACTATTTGAGGGTATAAACAAGATCTAAAAATAGCCAAAATCGGTATGCTTGTTCTACCTAAGCTCCTCAAGCTTGAGGACTCCTCGACTTGCACAAAAGGGAGCGTATAATTACAAAACTGCATGCTTCTATGATACATATGGTACAAGAGTGATGAAAATCACTATTTGGGGTTTTGAGAAAGTAATATAAAACATGTTTCTTTGGAAAAAATAAACTGCATGGCTCCCCATGACTCTTTGTAGTCTACCTTCACATGCTTCCTCTTCGTTTGTCCCTTTGGCTACTGCCAACAAGTGCTCAAATCATGTCTCAGGAAATGTAGCATTGCTCTCTGACTTAGAAGATCCAAAAAATACACATGAAGTGTAGATAGTTGATGACACAAGACATTCAATGGAAAAGATAGGAAATGTCAAGACATCAAATGGGAATATGAATATTCTAATGAAGGTATTGTATGTACCTACAATAACCAAAAACTTGATAAGTGTTGGACAAATTATGGGGAAAGGATTGTAGGTTAGGTTTATAAGACATGGACCATATGTGAAAGATCATTAAAGCAAATTTGTAGGGACCAAGGTGTACTTGGACTCCCTAATCTGTCAAAGCAACACATGATTTATAAGTGTAGTGCATGTCAATTTGGAAAGTCTCACAGGTTACCACTCATGAAGAAAGGATATACGCAAGGAGATCTCTTAGACTTGGTTCATACAGATGTATGGGGACCTAGCAAGGATGCTTCAATATCTAGATCAAGGTATTATGTCTCCTTCATTGATTATTGTAGTAGATGGACTTTACTATACTTTATGAAACACAAAGATGAGGGCTTTCCATGCTTCAAAAGATATTTAGCTCTTGTGGAGAAGCAAACCAGTAAAACACTGAAAAGGCTAAGGTCAAATGGAGGGGAAGGGTACTTCTCCCATGAGCTTGACTCCTTTATTCAAGAGAGGGGAATCAAAAGAGAGATTACTACAAGGTACACTCCTGAGCAAAATGGAGTGGCATAGAGAAGGAATAGGACAATTATTAAAGTTGCAAGGTCTATGCTAAATGAAAAACACTTACGTAATTATTTATGGATTGAGGCTGTATCCACAACCAGTTATTTGATTAACAATTTACCTTCAAAGTCACTTGATGGCATGACACCATATGAGGCTTGGAATGGAAGAAGACCAAACTTGGATCATTGTAAGATTTTTTTATGTATTGCTTATGCTCATGTTCCTTCACAGGTAAGAGGAAAGATGGATCCAAAAGCTGAAAGATGTGTGTTCATTGGATAGACAACAACCAAAAAGGCTACAGGTTATACAACCCAACAACCAAAGGATTCTTGGTGAGTAGAGATGTAGTGTTTGATGAGAATAGTTCTTGGTATGAAGACTCATGCAGTAAGATCAAGTTACCTTATCATCTTGAAGAAGATGTAGGGTTATCCTGTTCTTCAATTTTAGAAGGATAACCCTTCTAAAATTGAAGAACAGGATACCTCAGAAGATGATGAAGCATCACAGATTGAAAAAACTCAAAATGTGGAAGTTTAAAGGTAAAGCTAAAATGCAAGAACTTGGACAAGAGGCAAAACCATCACATCACGGCCTAAGAAGGTCCATGAGGGAGAAAATAAAACTAGAGAGGTATGGGTTTGATACTTCTCTAGTTACTAAACATTCAATCTATCTAGCACAGTACATAAATCAAGAGGAACCCTTAACATTTGAGGAAGCAAAGAAGAAATCAGAATGGAGGCATGCAATGGAAGAGGAAATTCAAGCTCTTGAGGAAAATAACACTTGGGAATTAGTTCCCAAGTCTTCATCAATGAAAGTGATAGGCTCAAGATGGATTTACAAATTGAAGAATAACTCAGATGGCTCCATTAATAGGTATAAGGCAAGGCTTGTGGAAAAAGGCTTTTCACAAACTCAAGGAATTGATTATGAGAAGACCTTCTCTCCTGTAGCAAAGATGCCTACAATTAGAGTCCTACTTAGTATTGCTTCTTCCAAGAATTGGAAGATACTTCAAATGGATGTAAAAAATGCATTTCTTAATGGATGGATAACAGAAGAAGTATATATGGCACAACCACCTGTTTTTGAGAATCAAGTACATCCTGATTATGTGAGTAAGCTTAGTAAAGCTCTATATGGACTCAAACAAGTCCCAAGGGCTTGGAATCATAGGCTTGTTCCATTCTTATAGGATAAAGGATTTCAACCTAGCAAGACAAATCCATCACTCTTCATCAAAAAGAGTAATTCTAAAGTCATCTATTTTTGTGTGTATGTAGATGATATTATACTTACAGGAAGTGCTGCATATGGAATTAAGAAGACCAAGGAGCAAATGAAAGAAGATTTCAAGATAAGTGACTTACGTTCACTTACATACTTCCTAGGATTGGAAGTAGTATACAGAGATCATGGTCTATTCCTTGCTCAAAGGAAATATATTAAAGACTTTTTGACAAAGTTCAAGATGCAAGATTGTAGGATTTCAGGTACTCTAATGGAGGTTAATCATAAATTGAGCTCACATGAAGTTGAACTCGTAGATGATATCACAGGTTATCAAAACTATGCCACATAGACAAGAGTAGATATATGTTATAGTCTGAGTGTGCTAAGTCAATTTATGCAGACACCTAGGAAACCTCACATGGATGTTGCCAAGAAGATACTCAAATATCTCAAAGGGACCATGAATGAAGGGTTATACTACCCTTATGTATCTTATTTAAGTCTTAAGTTGTTCTGTGATGCAGGTTGGGCTGGTGCCAAGGAAGAGAGGAGGACTGCAGGATACCTTACCTTTGTAGGGTCAAAACTTGTCTCATGGTCATCTAAGAAGCATCCCACAGTTGCTCTCTCTTGTACTGAAGCTGAATACAGAGGTCTTGCTATAGCTACTCAAGAAGCAATGTGGATGAAGATACTATTTACATATCTTGGATTGGAAATTGGAACTCCAAGTATTTTTGGTGACAAAATGAGTTCCATTCACTTGGCTTCCAATCAAATTTTCCATGCAAGGACTAAACATATTGAAGTACACTATCATTATGTAAGGGAGAAATTGATTAGCAAGGATATTCAACTATCCTATATATCAACTCATCTACAATGTGTAGATATACTCACAAAGGCATTGGATGGAACAAAGATGAACAGGTTCAAATTGATGATTGGTTTGGAGGAAATCAAGGAGCAATGAAGAGCAAGCATGTTGGGCTTGAGGGAGAGGTGTTGGTGCAATTCAACCCAAGCCCACATGCTTGATTAATTCACTTATTCTTAACTTATTGGCATAACCCATAAAAGGCTTCATATGATCAACCTCTTGTAAAAGTACTTCCCATTTACCCTTGTAAAAGTGGATTACACCCACGAGGAATTAGGAAGCTCTAAATCACATATCATTTGGTTGTTGAGTGATGAGGGAATCTCTCCTACACTTTAGTATTCACCTTTTAGGTAAAAGTTTGAATTTGAATTCAAAATTTTGCCCCAAACACAACTATATGAAGAGGATCAAGAAGACCCGCCTGTATCTTGAGTTTAGGAGATCAGTTTGAAGGACATTCTTTGTGAAGTCAGAGCTCATATTATAGCTCATCCACCTCTCACATGTTGAGCAATTTATAATTGCCAATGACATTGTATTTGTACATGTTTTAATACATATATGATTATTACATTCTCATTTCACTTCTCTATTATAACTCCATCAAAATATTGATCTAATTAGAGCTTGTTCTCAGTGTCTAGTTAGTTCTTTGTAAGTTCAGTATACTGTTAATTATACACCTACAAAGTTTCATTAGCATTGCTTTTTGGAATCATGAGATATTAATGTATCTTTTCTCACTGGTTTGATGATTGTTGCAGCCCGTGAATGTCGGGATAGAGCTATGAATTGCTAATTAGCTTTCTCTGCATGTATTCCATCATTTTTTATGAAATCACTCATGATTAATAGCTTACTAAGTTAATTAGAGTTCCCCAAAAGGAATTAAGTCAATCGTTGCTATGCTCAGAGAATTATTCAAAACATTGAATAAGTGTAAGAACAAAAAAAGCAAGTTTTTTCTTCCTAGATCAACTCCAAAACATTTGTTGTGATCCATCAGTTAGTGGATCACCTTCCAAGCTACATATATGATTATTTGTGATAATTACCAAGGTAAAAGGGCCCACTACATATCTCCAGAGTTCATTTGGCTATTGCAGTGCAAAGATCTTACAAGACTTCTTCATCTTCATCAAGTGCAAATCCATCTTCATAGATAAGAGAGGAAGACTCTTCACCTTTGAAGTGGAAGACAACAAGAACATAGCATTGTTTAGCTATGGATCTCAGACACTTTGTGAATTGGAGGTATGGCATGAAAGGCTTGCTCATATTGGTTAGAGAACTTTGAAAGAAATATGCAGGGATCAAAGTGTACTTGGATTGCCAAACATCACAAAGCAACATATGATCTACAAATGTGGAGCTTGTCAATTTGGGAAGGCACATAGACAACCTTTCAAAAGGAAAGGTTATATCCATTAGGAGCTATTGGATCTTGTTCATATAGATGTGTGGGGTCTGAGCAAAGAAACTTCCATTTCAAGTTCAAGATATTATTTATCTTTTATTGATCCTTGTAGTAGGTGGGCAATTCTTTACTTTATGAAGCATAAGGATGAAGCCTTTAATTGTTTCAAAAGGTATCTTGCTCTTGTAGAGAACCAAACAGGTGGATGTCTCAAAATACTCAGATCAAATGGTGGTGGAGATTATTTCTCAAGTGAATTTGATGTTTTCCTACAAGAAAGAGGCATCAAAAGAGAGGTAACGACCAGATACACACCTGAACTTAATGGAGTAGCAGAAAGAACAAACAGGACTATAGTAGAAGCATCTATATCTATGCTAAATGAAAAAGGTCTACCTAATTATCTTTGGGAAGAAGCTGTATCAATAACCACATACCTTGTAAATATACTTCCATCAAATTCTTTGGATAATATGACTCCTTATGAGGTATGGAATGGAAGAAAACCAAGTTTAGAGCATTGCAAAATCTTTGGATGTCTAGCTTATGCTCACATACCTTCTCAAGTAAGAGGGAAGTTGGATCCCAAAGCAGAAAAGTGTATCTTTATTGGTTATGATCAAAATTAAAAAGGATATAGATTGTATAATCCCACTAATAAAGGTTTCTTAGTTAGTAGGGATGTAGTCTTTGATGAAAATAAAACTTGGTTTGATGATGACAGAAAAGTGAAGCTACCCTATGACTTGGAAGAAGACTTTCCATCTCTTCCAACAAAGGAACCCAAGCATCTTGAAGGAATTGACTCTGAAGATTACTTGATAGATTTGGAGAAATTAAAGCTATTGAAGAACAAAGGGAAAGCTAAGGTAGAGTTAGCTCAAGTCTCAAAAAGATCTCTTCAACCAACTAGAAGGTCAACGAGAGAGAAGAAGAAACCATAGAGATATGGTTTTGATACCTCCTTGGTCACAAAGCATTCAATCTATATGGCTAAAGATCTCAACCATGAAGAACCTACATCTTATGAAGAAGCTCAAAGCAAGAAGGAGTGGAGAGGCAGTGGATGAAGAAACGAAAGCTCTTATGGACAATGACACATGGGAACTTGTTCCAAACAGACCATCAATGAAGGTAATTGGATCAAGATGGATTTATAAAGTAGAAAGGAACTCAAATGGTAGTGTTAATAGATACAACACAAGGTTAGTAGCCAAGGGGTTTGCACAAACCCATGTGATAGATTATGAAGAAACCTTTTCACTTGTTGCTAAAATGCCTACCATTAGAGTACTTGTTAGCATTGCTGCATGTATGAATTGGAGGCTATACCAATTAGATGTAAAAACTGCATTTCTAAATGGTTGGATTTAGAAGAAGTCTATATGGCACAACTAGCAGGTTATGAAGATGCACATCATCCAAATTCTGTGTGCAATTAAGGAAGGCTTTGTATGGTTTGAAGCAAGCTCCAAGGGCTTGGAATAATAGATTAATGACTTACTTGCAGGATCAAGGGCTCAAAGCTAGTAAAGCAGATACATCAGTATTCATCAAGAGGAATGGATCAGAGGTTATATATCTCTATGTATATGTTGATGACATTATTGATGGAGAGTGTTAATCTCCAAAGGAACAAGTTATCCTTGATGTTAGAGCACCTCTATATCAAGAACAACTCAAAACCTTAACCAATTTTGGAGGACTAGTGCCAGATTATCAATCTTTGCACTAAGTTGACACTTACAATTTCTAATGCATAGTTCTCTTAAACTAGAACCCGTTTATTTGAATGCTTTTAGCCATAGGTACCCTACCTTCCAACTTAAAGGAATGAGTGCTTGTTTGCTCAAAACTTTACATTGTGGAAGGAGAACTGACCAAAACACTATCATCAAATTTGCACCTGCTGCAGTCTTCTCTTCTTCACATTTACACATATAAATGTTCCTACTCTCAATTCTCTCAGCCTAATCATAATTATGATTTGAAAATTTGTACAGAGGTCACTCTACTATAGAATTAGACTTGTACAAAAGCATTTCACAAAAGATTAAACACAAAAGGAGCTGATGATAGGAGATCAACCTATGGAAACTTATGTTATATGGGAGATAAGCTAATCTCTTGGTGTTCTAACAATCAACACACAGTTGCTTTGTCATCTACAGAAGCAGAGTATAAAGGAATGGTTGAAGCTGCAAAGGAAGTCATATGGTTGAAGAGCCTCATGAAGAGTTTTGATATCATTCAGAGTACACCCACTATTCATGGAGATAATATGAGTTCATTGTATCTAGCTACTAACCCTGTTTTTCATGCCACGACTAAACACATTGAGATTCAGTATCACTTCTCGAGGGAGCAGGTGATTGATAAGGAGATTTGATGGAGAGTGTTAATCTCCAAGAGAACAAGCTACTCTTGAATTTAGAGCACCTCTATATCAAGAGTAACTAAAAACCTTCACTAATTTGGAGGCACAATAAAAATTTTGGATAAACTGTGAAGAAGAAGACTCTACAGAAAGTATGCTGCATATATCTCTCTCATTGACTTATCAAATACGTAAAGTTTTTGATAAAACTTTGCATAAGATGTCGCCTATAGTTTGCGCACCTCCTCCAAGTTAAATCACTTCAAAAGATTCAGTACATCTTGAGAAACGAACTTAACAAGTCACCTATGTCTAAAACTGTTCTTCTGAGAAGTCGATGCAGACATCTCTCAATCTAGAACTCGTTTATGCGAATGCTTTTAGCTATAGATAGCTTACCTTCCACCTTAAAGATTGAGTACTTCCTTGCTCAAAACTTTACACTGGAGAAATTAATTCAGACACCGGTAACTTCTAACACTTGGTTCTCTCAATCTAGAACCCGTTTATGCAAATGCTTTTATCCATAGATAGCTTACCTTCCAACTTAAAGATTGAGTACTTGCTTGCTCAAAACTTTACACTGTGGAAGGAGAGTTGACCAAAACATTAACATCGAAGTTTGCACGTGTTTCAGAAAACAGTGAACACTTCTTCACATATGAATGTTCCTACTCAAAATTCTCACAGCCTGTTTAAAATTAGGCTCTCAAACTTTCACCATAGACTCATTAACTATGGAATTAGACATCTACAAAAGGATTCTTGAAATGATCAAGCAGAGAAGGAGAATACACAGAAACATCGGGCGCAGTTTTTCTTCATTACTAGAGAACTTTTACATCTAGATGAGAGAGCTAATCTTCATGCTTCTCAAGAGTCTAATTACTTCTAATTCTTTTGGATTCTTGTATTCTACACTCTCTCATGTTGCCCCGACATTCTTCCTTGTATATATAGGTAAATATTTACAAGCTCCTGACTATACAAAAGTATAAGTAAACTATCTTTGAATTAATGTACACATGTGTACACATCTTCATCTTTTGGATATGCACTTCCTTCATACTTCATATCTTGATGTTTTCTTCACTCCTTGGCTTCAAATCTTCATCAAAACATCAATTGTTGATTGCCCTGCACCAACAGCTCCCCCTCAATCATCAATTGAGCTTTTCTCTATCTTCTTTATGCTTGCCATGTCTTTGAATCTCTGTAACTTTGGTCCATCCAAGCTCTTGGTTAGCATATCAGCTATCTCATCTTTTGTTGAAGTATGTATGACTTCAATCTCTTTATCCATCATTTTCTCTCTTAGAAAGTGATACTGAATTTCAATGTGTTTGGTCCTAACATGAAAAAAAGGATTAGCAGCTAGATACAATGAACTCATGTTATCTCCATGAATAGTGGGTGTACTCTGAATGATATTAGAACTCTTCATCAGAGTCTTAAGCCATATTACTTCCTTTGTAGCTTCCACCATACCTTTATACTCTCCTTCTGTAGATGACAAAGCAACTGTGTGTTGCTTCTTTGAACACCATGAAATTAACTTATCTCCCACATAACACAAGTATCCATATGTTGATCTCCTATCATCATGATTACCTGCCCAATCTGTATCACTATATATCTTGATGTTTGTATTTGATGTAAAACCATAATACAAACCTTCCTTGAGTGTACCCCTAATGTACCTCAACCCTCTTTGTCCTTCAACCCAATGTTCTTTCCTACGGCAATGCATGAATTGAGATAATACTCCCACTGCATATGATAAGTCAGGCCTAGTTAATGTAGCATAAACCAGACTACCAACCAAACTTTGATATAACTTCATATCCTTGAACTCTTCTCCTCCATATCTACTCAATTTGTGATTCACCTCCATTGGAGTAGGTGCTACCCTGCAATCATTCATTTTAAACTTGATCAACAAGTTCTTCAAATACCTTTCTTGAGTTATATACACTCCATGTTGAGTGTATGAGATCTCCATGCCCAAGAAATATGACAAGTCTCCCAAGTCACTGATCTTGAACTCTTTCTCCATTTGCTTCTTTAAGCTTTGAATTCCTTTCTCATCTGTACCTGTAAGAATTATATCATCAACATATATGCACATGTAAATGAACCCATTATCACTTGCTTTAATAAGCAAGCTACTATTTGCCTTTGATACTTGGAATCCTAGTTCTTTCAAGAACTTCACAAGTCTATAATTACATGCCCTTGGGGCCTGCTTCAAACCATACAAGGCTCTCTTGAGCTTACATACACACTCTGGATACTTTTCGTCTCTGAATCCTTGTGGTTGCTCCATGAAAACATCATCTAAAATATAACCATTTAAAAAAGCATTCTTCACATCTAATTGACATAATTTCCAACCGTTACATGCAGCAATAGCTATGAGTGTCCTGATGGTTGTCATCTTTGTGACAGGACTATAGGTCTCATCATAGTCTACACCATATGTCCGAGCAAAACCTTTCACAACAAGTCTAGCTTTATACCTAGACACACTTCCATCAGCATACCTCTTTGTCTTGTAGACCCATTTGCACCCAATGATCTTCTGACTATTTGGTTTAGGGACCAAATCCCAAGTCTCATTCTCCATCAATGCATCATACTCTTCCTGCATATCTTTCTCCCAATTTTCCTTACCTTTTGCCTCTTCATATGTAGAAGGATCTTCATCTCCCTTTACCATATAAGCATAATCTTTGGTAGCCAAAAAAGAAGTGTCATAGCTATACCTTGTAGGTTGCCATTTGTGTCTTGTTGACCTTCTGAGTTCTCCACTTCTTGAGGTTTTAGGTTCATCACATTCTAGATCAAACCTTGGCACTTCTTCTATTTCAACCTGTACTTCATTGTTCTTGTCTTCATCAAATATCTGAACCTTTGATTTACCTTTCTTTTGATCCACAATTTCTTCATCACCTGCATAAATATTTATTGTACCTGCATACCAAGTACCTTGCTCATCAAATGTAACATCCTTAGACACTAGGAAATGTTTTGTGGATGGACTCCACAACCTATATCCCATTTGCTTATCATCATATCCAATAAACACATATTTTTCAGCTTTAGGCTCCAACTTATGCCTCAATTGTGATGGCACATATGCATATGCCAAACATCCAAATACTTTTCAATGATCTAAAGTAGGTCTCTTACCCCACCATGCCTCATATGGTGTCATACCCTGCAAAGATTTACATGGTAATCTATTGACCAAATAAGTAGTTGTATTTACAGCCTTAGCCCACAAATAATTTGGGCAATTTTTCTCCTTCATCATGGATCTTGCAAACTCAACAAGAGTTCTATTCCTCCTTTCTGCTACACCATTTTGTTGAGGAGAATACCTGCAAGTAACCTCTCTCTTTATACCTGCATTCCACAAGTAATCACTGAATTCATTAGAGAAATACTCTCCCCCTCCATCTTGCCTTAGTCTCTTCAACTTATGACCTGTAATTCTCTCTGCATACACATGATAATGTTTGAATGTATTGAATACCTCTGATTTATCTTTGATCACATATATAGTGATCCATCTGGTAGCATCATCAACATAAATCACATAATACCTTGAACCATTGATACTAAAATCCTTTGATGGTCCCCACACATCTGTGTGTACCAACTCAAGCTTCTCTGAATACATAAAACCATGCTTGGAATAAGATTGCTTATGAGCCTTACCTAATTGACATGCTTCACATCTGTATGTCATATGTTGACCTCCAACATTAGGCAACCCAAGCACTGAACCATTGTTAACCATATCCTTGATACCTCTTTCATTAAAATGTCCAAGCCTCTTGTGCCAAAGATCTAACTCAGAGATCTTATGTCCTCCATAAGTGAACAAGGCATGACCAACATTGCCTTGGATCTTCAATGTGAATAGTCTTCCTTCTTTCTTCCCTGAAACAATTTGTTTATACCTATTGCTAGGGTCTTGCTTTTCAAAACTTTAAAAGGACGTGCATATCGTGGACAAAGTCTATGCTCCTTCCCTAGCACCATGTTAGATCAGTGAGTATTGACTTTAAGAAATACCATGTCATGTGTTTAAACTTCAAGTGCTCTTATCTTCAAATCGTAGAATTTCTCTTGCCTTTTCTAAGCTTCTTTTATGTGTTGCTTAATTTTTCCAAGTTCACATTCATCTTATCAAGTGTTTCTTTAGATACTTCTACTTTATTTGGAAAACCAGAAAAATGAAGGTGGAGTCAAACAATTATAACCATACATAGCCTCAAAGAGATTCATTTTTATAGATGCTTGCCATGCACTATTGTATGCAAACTTGACTATGGGCAAATGTTCACCAATTATCTTTCTTTTCATTCACATACATACACAAAATCTCTTCAAGTACCTGATTAAGCTTCTCGATCTCCCCATCAATCTATGGATGGAAAGTTGTACTCATATGAACTTCAGTGCCAATCAATTTTAATGTTGTGTTCCAAAAGTTTGATGTGAACCTAGAGTCTCTATCAAAAATTATGTTTTTATGCATCCCATGACATGGAATAAATTGTTTAAAAATAGTTTTGCAACATTTAAGGTAGTATTAGTCTTTTTCATAGGAAACAAATGTGCCATCTTGGTAAGTCGATCAACTACGACAAAAATTTCATGAGGAAGGAGATAAGGAAGAAAGCTCACACACACACTCTCACTCTCAAGGAGAAGCACCCACACAGATTGAGGTAAGGAAGAATAATCTTCTTCTTCTTCTTCTATTACATAAAAAGGAATGTACAAGAAATGACCTAAAAACAAGAATAAAACAAGTGCAATATATAAAGATCAATACATAAGGAAAAACCTAATGTCTGCGAATGAGTGAGCTGGCAAGGAACAAATGTGCCATCACTCTCGGTAGATAAATCTAATAAATCCCAATGAAGTATCCCTGACATATACCAGTGTGACCATTATACATGTCACAGAAATGAAAAACTCGTACGTGTTGTTCAGATATCAAGCTCAACATGTGATGATCCAGGATGACACATACCAGTTTTTCGTTTCTCTAACATGTATAGTGGTCACGTCGGTATATGTCAGGGATACTTCATTGAGCGTTATTAGATTTATCTACCGAGAGTGATGGCACATTTGTTCCTTTCCAGCTCACTCATTCGCGGACATTAGAGTTTTCCTTATGTACTGATCTTTATATATTGCACTTGGTGTATTCTTGTTTTTGGGTCATTCTTGTACATTCCTTTTTATGTAATAGAAGAAGAAGAAGAAGAAGATTCTTCTTCCTTGTCTCAATCTATGTGTGTGTGCTTCTCCTTGATAGTGAGAGTGTGTGTGTGAGATCTCTTCATCAAGTTCAATGTTGATGGATTATATGTAGAAGATTACAAGCAGGATCGTCGATTGGTTGCCAAAGGAAACAAAGTGGGTAGGATGTTCATCTTAAATGTGAAGATTCCTAAAATGAATGCAGCCATGTTTGCAAAAGGTGCATGAGTTATTGCAGATATAGAGATGTGGCACAGACGGATTGGACATGCAAACTTGCAAAGGCTGAAATTGATGCAATCAAAGGAAATTGTCCATGGACTACCAAATTTCAAAGTTGCAGAAATGCAAAAGGTATGTGCACTTGGTAAACAGTCAAGAGCATCATTTCCACATGACAAGCATGTTAGGAGAATGTACTAGAAGTAGTACACACAGATGTTTGGTGTCCAGCAAAGACCACATTTATGGGCAGTTGTAGGTTTTATGTTACTTTCATTGATGACCATACACACAAAGTATGGGTATATTTC
The DNA here is from genome assembly GCA_020310875.1 of Ceratopteris richardii. Classification (NCBI taxonomy): domain Eukaryota; kingdom Viridiplantae; phylum Streptophyta; class Polypodiopsida; order Polypodiales; family Pteridaceae; genus Ceratopteris; species Ceratopteris richardii. The sequence continues at coordinate 69,880,444 of CM035416.1, forward strand.
ATGAAAGAGAAGAGTGAGGTGTTCACTCACTTCCAGAATTTTAAAGCTATGGTGGAAAAGCAGACAGGGAATACATTCAAACATTAAGATCTGATGGAGGAGGTGAATACATGTCAAATGAGTTCAACAGTTTTCTAAAATATCATGGAATTTGGTGTCAGTTTTCATGCAGGTACACACCACAACAGAATGGCATTGCTGAACGCAAAAATAGACATATTGCAGAAATAGTAAGATCCTTAATGGCTGAGAAGAATATGCCTCATTGTTATTGGGCAAAAGCTGTGCATACTACGGTATACATCATGAACAGAACTCCGATTGCTGTTGTACATCAAGTTACACCTGAAGAGAGGTTTACAAGAAAAAAGCCAAACTTATCACATCTGAAAGTTTTTGGTTGTATTGCATATGTACATGTTCTTGATGAGTTGAGGACGAAGCTTGATCCGAAAGCAGAAAAATGTGTCTTCATTGGATACTCCCTTGAGCAAAAAGGGTACAAATGTTATAACCCACTCACACGACAGGTGAAGGTGAGCAGAGATGTGGTATTTGATGAAATGTCAAGCTTCTATGTAGATGCCAAAGAAGGACTGAATCTTGAACCAAATGACAAAGAAGGTGCTGAAAAATCTAGTGCAGAATCTCAAGTTTTGAGTGGACCAAATGCATCACCAAGCAATAGTTCCAACTCAAATCCATGGAGTGGAAGATTGCATGGAAATTTCAGTCCAGCAAATTCATCAAATACATCCAAGAAAGGTAAAGAAAAGCTTTCTACTGGTAGTAAAACATGTGCAGGTTTTGAAGATGTTGAAAGAGATTCAAGTGGTTCAGAAAAGAGTATTGATGAGGAGCTTGGATTGCCCTCTGTGAAGACTCCAAGAGTAAGAAGGGCACATGCAGATGATACAAGGAGAAGTGACCCACGACCGAGAAGGTCTGGGAGGATGCGTAATTCAGTGCAACGATTGACATATGATAGTTACATGGCTCGCCATTGTGCCTACATGACAAAGGTAATACAAGATGCTGAACCTTCTTGTTTTGAAGATGCAATTGGTAATGCAGATTGGGAAAAAGCTACGGAAAGGAGATGGCTACACTTTATGGAAATGATACATGGAAGCTTGTTCCATTGCCACGAGGAAAGAAACCCATAGGCTGCAAATGGGTTTACAAAGTAAAGCATAATGCTGATGGTAGCATAAGCAGGTATAAAGCACAATTGGTAGCTAAAGGATATGCACAGACATATGGCATTGATTATGAGGAAACATTCAGCCCTGTAGCTAAAATGTCTACACCCAGAACACTTGTTGCATTAGCTACAGCAAAAGGAGGGACTTTGCATCAGATGGATGTGAAGAATGCTTTCTTACATGGTGAGCTACAGGAAGAAGTATATATGGACCAGCCACAAGGATATGAAGATTCAAAGCATCCAGAATATGTTTGTAGGTTGCAAAAGGCTTTGTATGGGCTGAAGCAAGCCCCTCGTGCATGGCATGCAAGGATTACTGATTACTTAACTAGCATTGGGTTTTCTATGTGTGATGCAGATCACTCATTGTATGCAAGGAAGGCTGATGATGGCATCACTATTGTGGCTATTTATGTTGATGACCTGATTGTAGGTGGTGATAATGAAGGAAGCATCAAAGAGGTAAAGCAACTCCTTATGTAGGAACTTGACATGAAAGATCTTGGTGTGCTGCGCTATTTCTTGGGCATCGAGTTTATACATACAGAAATAGGTATATGGATGTCGCAAAGGCAATATGCCTTGAATATGCTGCAAAAGTATGGTATGGCTGATTGTAAGCCAATTTTTATGCCATTAGATCAGAATTTGAAGTTGGACTACATGAGGTGAAGCATTGGAAAATGCTACTATGTACAGGAAAATTGTGGGAATTCTTATATATCTCACAATTACAAGGCTTGATCTGAGTTATACTATTGGACTTGAAAGTTAGTTTGTGCAGGTTCCCAAGAAGCCACATTTGGATGCTCTAAGGCGCACTCTACGTTATGTGAGTGCTACTTTGGATTATGCATTGTTTTATGAGGCTGGTGTAGATTTGCAGGTTTGTGGATACACCGATGCAAATTGGGCTGGTAGCATTCCAGATAGAAGATCTACTAGTGGTTTTCTATTCTCACTTGGGAGTGCAGCAGTTACGTGGAGCAGCACAAAGCAACCTACTGTTGCTTTGTTGAGTACGGAGGCTGAGTATAGAGGTGTTGCAATGGCAGCATGTGAGCCATCATTGCTAGAAATGCTTGCAGATTTAGGTGTGGAGGTGGGAAAGCCTATCACTATTTATTGTGATAATCTAAGCAGCATATAGTTAGCATGGAATCCTATTTTCCATGCTAGAACAAAGCATATCGAGGTACATTATCACTTCATCAGAGAGAAGGTATTAGCAAGTGACATTGATCTTGTTTATGTGAGAACAGATGAGCACGTTGCTGATATTTTCACCAAAGCACTTGGAGTTGAGAAGTTGAAGAAGTTTCAGAAGATGCTTGCATTACAGGATATGGCGTTGAGCTTGAGGGGGAGTGTTGAGATATCAAGCTCAACATGTGATGATCTAGGATGACACATACCAATTTTTCGTTTCTCTGACATGTATAGTGGTCACACCGGTATATGTCAGGGATACTTCATTGAGCGTTATTAGATTTATCTACCGAGATTGATGGCACATTTGTTCCTTGCTAGCTCACTCATTCGCGGACATTAGATTTTTCCTTATGTACTGATCTTTATATATTGCACTTGGTGTATTCTTGTTTTTGGGTCATTCTTGTACATTCCTTTTTATGTAATAGAAGAAGAAGAAGAAGAAGATTATTCTTCCTTGTCTCAATCTTGTTGGAACAAACCAATCACAAATTGGGTGAGTACAAAGAATTTGAAGCAAGCTCATGATCAGATTGAAGTGGAAAAAGACACTTGAGAAAGTGAAGAGATCTCAGAAGTGAAGTTTGTATACATATGTACATTACAGGTGGAAATTCTTGTAATCTGAGTATAGATATTCTTTAGGATGATAAGGAGTAATGTAATAGACTCGGGATAAGTCTAAAACCTATTGTATATAAGTCAATGATGTATAGAAATAAGTAAGAGAGTCATTAGAGAACAAGTGTCATAGAGATAGATGTGAAGAGAATCATCTTCAGGAAATAGCGTTAGGTATTTCGTAGATTTCTCTCAGTCTGATCATGTGGATTAGAAATCCTTTTGTACACATCTAATCTAGAAGCTAATGAAGCTATGTTCAGAATTTTGTGATCCAATTCCTTTCTTACTATGAGTATGATCAATAGGAACATTGGTATGTAGAATCTGCAGATAGACTTCTCAGAGTCACGCACTTTTCCGTGTCAATGTTTTGCTTAGATCTCAGTGCATAGTGTAAATTTTTAATGAATGAGCACTCAAAATCTAAGTTAGAAGGTAAGGAAGCTATGGCTAAAAGCATTTAGCAAAATGGGATATGTGCTGTGAGAAATCAACTTAAGAAGTTGACCATGTCAAAGTCGCCATTTCTGGAAGAGAGTTTTTGACATACCTTTGATCTTAAGAATCAAATTAAAGTTTTAAGGATTCTTTTGAAGAACTAATGGTTGATATGATTGTGCAAAGGTAGTATGGAGATTTGTGTATCATTGGTTTGAAGAAATCTGAAGATATGTGCAGGTGTTGAAGTCAATTTCTGAAGCAGACTTTCTGAAGAAGGAATTTCTTCACTCAGAGAAGTGCTAGTGAAAGTTTTGATAAATGAAGACAATATTTGTGTAAATTTTGATCCATAACTGATATAGAAGTGTTCTTAGATCAGTATAGATCAAACCTTTGGAGATTAAGAAGTCTCCAACAGTGGTATTAGAGTTGAAGGAATAATACAAGTGAAGTAAAGGCATTGGAAGTCCCGACTGCTCCAGATATTGAAGTTCCTTCTAATTGAAGGTGGAAAAGGACAAATTCTTGCAGATAATATACAGAAGTACAAAGTACGAGTTCAAAGGATAAAAAAGGATTGAAGCTTCATATCAAAGGTACACTTTATTATCATAAATCATAGTAATTGCATACACAGAAGATCAAAGATGGGAGAAAGCTTGCAGATTGATAAGCTAGATAGGGAGAACTATCCAGCTTGGTCCATGAGGATGGACGCACACCTCATGAGCAAATATTTGATGGCATTCATTACAGGAGAAGAAGAAAAGCCTGAGTTTGCAGATCCTAGTATTCCAACTAGGGAAGAGCTTGCAGATTTGAAGACATGGATGAGAAAGGATGCTCAAGCTAGGAGCATCATTTACATGGCTGTAAATGATTATCTTCTACCTCATATCAGAGGATTGGAAAGTGCAACAGATGTTTGGAATGTTTTGGAAGAGCATTTCCAAAACACAACCAAGTCAAGGAAGTCCTCATTATGGGCAAAATTCACAACTTTCAAGAAGAAGAGTTCAGAATCAATTTCTGATTATGTGGCAAGGATGAAAGATATTGTAGATAGCTTGTGTTAAATGCTTAAAACGTGAGTCTAACTGTCAGAAACGCATCTAAGCACCTAAGTGGGTTCTTGGGAGTGGTAGGGGTCTGTTAGACAGAGGCCCTTTACTTAGTTCCCAAATACAACCACTTCAGATACAGAGAGATACTGAAACTCTAGTAAGATTTCGTTATACTCAGACAATCACTGTTCACGTCTTAGCTCGGCCATCATGTAATGAATACACTAAAATACTACAGTGATAAACTTACTGAAGATATCAGAGACAAGGGTAAGGGTTCAATCTTTACCAGATAGGTATCGCAATCCGCTCATCGTCCGAAACACAGAGAACTAAATCGTTCAATTACACCGCACTAAAGACCCATTATGCAACTCAAGATCCCTTACTGCAACTTAACCCTTACCGTATGATGACAGATTTCAATACTGAAGACAACACTATACTTTGCAGTGTTAGCGCACTATCACAATTCTACACTCCTCACCCAACAACTTGACAGGACATTCCAAGAACTAGTACTAACCCAATACGCGCTCTTAACACACGATTGCAACAAGGATTTGCAGACGATTCACTTCAGACAACAGTTCGATGAGTTACTGTATGATGAATAACACTCACAACCACAACAAAGATCAAGAGATAACAGACACAGATAATAGATACAAACAAGGAGATAACGGATTACTCAGAAAAACTCAGAAGTTTTACAAACAAAGTTACAGCAACGCTTCAGACAATCACCCAGACGAACAATTTGGTGATTCCACGACTCGTCGTCCTTGAGCATTGCTTTATATAAGAAATTACAACTATTGTGTAACCACTTTTCACGCGTGCAAACACAAGATTCAGTTTTACATTTGCCAATCCGGCGGCCGACTAACACTGGCACGCCCGGTGGACTCGAACCCGCAAGTTATACAAAATTATTGCTCGTCTACTATTCCTTCTAAGTACATATTTCTAGCTAATCTAAAGGTGCGGGCGATCTTTTTCTTTAGAGTTTCTAACATCTGTTTAAGGGTTTCCGGCTCTACTAGCTGTGCATCTACTCTAACAGAACTTAATGCTATCGCTTCGGTGAGCAAAATCTCTCTCTGTGTTTGTAGAAAGGCTTCCTGCAGGTAGAACTCATTGGACAGGGCTGCATCTCTTGAAACCTTCATTTTTGCAACTTGCTTCTGCATATTGATTACCCGTTCTTTCTGATTGCTTAATTGATTTTCTCTTCTTTCAATTTCTTGGTTTTGATACTGTATCATTGTGGAGTAGGCATCTCTTTCTCGTCGAAGCTGTGCGATTTCTTTTTGTGCTTGAGCTTCTTTTGCCAAATAGTGTTTCAGCATTTTGTTGACATCTGTTAGAGCCTCCTTTGTTCTATGGAGTTCTTCTTCTGTCAATTTATCCTCCCTCTGCTGTTCTTGGCTTTTCTTTACTTCTTTGTCTAAATGCGTTCTGGTTTCTTCTAGTAGATTGCCTAACGCCATTGTTGCATCTTCTTTATCCTTGAGTAGTTGATTCTGTTTACTTATTTCTGCATCGGCAACAAGCAGTAATTCCTCCTTTTCTTTTGCTGCTGCCAGGGCTTCATCTCGCTGAGTTGTCATTCGTTCCTGTTCTTGAATTCTGGTTTGTAGTTGCTGTAATTGTTCATGAAGCGCGTGATTTTAAGTCTTTACCGCCTGTAGTTCCTCCTGGAGGGGAGTGATATTTGCCTCCATTACTTCCAATTTGTGTTGAAAATCTTCTCGAACATTGTCTGTGATTTGCTTCAATTGTTGCGGCAGTGGTCTTGATAAATCTATTAGCAGTTGACCCATAGATTCCAACTGGGAAAATACTAGAATGGAGGGTGGTGGAAGAGGGGGACGAGGTTGGGAAGATGATGCAGTAAGCAGTTGCTGTGAGTTCGGTGGAGAGTAGTTGGGGGATGAGGCTGAAGAAGCTGCAGGTTCGATTGGTGCATTGGATGGGATAGGAAGGATGGGGTTGAGTGGAGGTTCCGGTGGTGGGGTGGGAATGGTAGAGTTAGATTTTGTTACCTCATTTGTGGTTTGTTGTTCAGTTTCTGCGGTTGTGGACTCAACTGCCTTAAGCAGCTCTTCGAAAACTTGTTTTGCAATTTGTTGTTCATCCTCTTCCTATTCCTGCTCAGTTTGTTGTTGGGATGCTTCTTCGGTAGAGCTTGTTTCTATTTCAGTCTGCTTCTCCTGTTCTTGTTGCTAAGATGGTGATGATTTGCACAGAGGAATCATGCTGCATTGATGTGGCGGTGTCGTGAAAGGTGTCTTCTTCTTGCTTTTCTTCTTCTTTATCATCTCCGGCTGAATTCTGTGCTTCACTCTCAGATGAGCTGATTCTGATTCTTTTTCGGTGGAAGAGCTGGTTGAGTTCCTCTTCATCTTCTTCATCATCGTCCTCTAGTAGTTGTACCGATTCTTCATGTCTCAGAACAGGCCCCTGGGGTGGTGGTTGGGCTGCAAGGATTGCCGAAAAGAGGAATGACAGGATATGTGGCAATCTAGATCTAGGCGTGCTTCCCTTGTTTACTTGTTTGATTATTGCTATGCACTCTTTGTGGATACGGTGGAAGAAGTATGATGCGAAGTTGATTGGCTCACGGGCAGCTAAGTCTATGGCAGAGTAAAATGGCCGGGATATGCCGTAAGTGCGCTTCTGTAGGTTTAGGATTGCTACTAAGAATTGGAGGGCGGATCTTTTTGGTTCCGGTCGACATAGGATGGCGTATTCATTGGATGAATATCTGGGGAACAACTCTATCATTCTGGCAACTGGTAGACTCGAGCCATTTTTGCGACCTTGCGATGGGAGTCGAAACGACTCAGTGAAGGCTTGGAAGGTGATTACTGTTCGGGAGGGTAAAGATGTGAAAGCCCAACTTTGCTCATTGGTGGGTGCTTGAGCGATGGCGGAGATGATCTGGGCAAAGAAGGGGTGGGATTTTACTGAATGCCAAGGCAGTTCAGCGAAATTTGCAAGCCCACGGTTGCGTAGGAACTCTCCTACATCGGCAGAGAGTCCATCACGGAAAGTGATGGAGAGTATTAATCTCCAAAAGAACAAGTTTTACTTGAATTTAGAACTCCTCTATATCAAGAACAACTTCTGACTCCACTTAATTTAGAAAACAATCACCAAATTATCAGAATTTTGGCTAACTGTTGAAAACTAAAACTTCCTGGAAAGTCTGTTGCAGATTAATCACTCATTGACTAATCAATCTTGTAAAGTTTTTAATAAAACTTTGCACAATGCTACGCCTTAATGTTGCGCAGCTATTCCAAGTTAAATTTCTCAAAATGATTGAGTACACTGTGAGAAATGTGTGAAACACTTTACCTATGTCTGAAACCGCTTCTTTGCAATGGCGACTTTGACACCTGCAACTTCTTAACACTGGTTCTCCCAAAGTAAATCCCGTTTGATCAAGATCTTTTAGCCATAGATGGCTTACCTTCCAACTTAGATTTTGAGCCCTCACTTGTGTAAAACTTTACACTGTGGACTGAGCAAAGATCATTTCTCTGAACATGAAATCTGCGCCAGTTTTGACGACTCTCAGAACATCTTCACATATGAATGTTCCTAAACTAAATTCTCTCAACCTGATCACAATTAACCTCTCAAATTCTAGTCATAGATAGATTAGCTATTGACTTAGATACGTGCAAAAGGATTTCTCAAAAGATTAAACACAGAAGGAGAATGGGAGAGAAGATCGACGCGCCATTTCTGAACTTTTCACTTATCTATTTTCTTCATACATCTGATGGATGATTTGTACAATGTACATCAACTAACTCATCTTAACTCTCTTCTCTATGTCTCTATTTCTACCCTTTGTATAATCACAATTTGTTGATTGTCTTGCTCCAACAGCTCCCCCTCAATCATCAATTGTGATTATCTGCAACCTTTTTATTCCTGCCATGCTTTGAACTTTTGTAACTTTGGTCCATCTAAACTTTTTGTCATCATATCTGCAAGTTGATCTTTTGTAGGAGTGTGTATGACTTCAATCTCCTTATCAATGACCTTCTCTCTCAGAAAATGATATTGTATTTCAATATGCTTAGTTCTAGCATGAAACACAGGATTAGCTGCCAAGTATAGAGAGCTCATATTATCTCCACAAATTATAGGAATACTCTGAACAACATCAAAACTCTTCATGAGTGTCTTTAGCCATATTACCTCCTTTGCAGCTTCCACCATACCTTTATATTCTGCTTCTGTAGATGACAAAGCAGCTGTATGTTGCTTCTTAGAACACCATGAAATCAATTTGTCTCCTACATAGCACAAATATCCATGTGTTGATCTTCTATCATCCACATTACCTGCCCAATCTGCATCACTATATATCTTCACTCTTGTATCAGAAGTAAATCCATAGTACAGCCCTTCTCTGAGTGTACCTTTGATGTACCTAAGTACTCTTTGTCCTGCAATCCAATGTTCCTTTCTAGGACAATGCATGAATTGTGAAAGCACACCAACTGCATATGACAAATCAGGCCTTGTTAATGTAGCATAAATCAAGCTACCAACCAAACTTTGATAGAGCTTCATGTCTCTGAATTCTTCTCCTCCAAATCTAGACAATTTATGGTTCACCTCCAATGGTGTAGGTGCAACCCTGCAATCTTCCATTTTAAATTTGGTTAGCAAATTTTTAAGATACCTTTCTTGGGTCACATATACTCCATGTTGAGTATATAAAATCTCCATTCCCAAGAAGAATGACAAGTTCCCCAAATCACTGATTTTGAACTCTTTCTCCATCTGCTTCTTGATCATTTGTATTCCTTTATCATCTGTTCCTGTAAGTATTATGTCATCAACATAAATACAAACATAAATGAATCCATCTTCACTTGCTTTGACTAGCAAGCTACTATCTGCCTTTGATGCTTGAAATCCAAGATCATTCAAGAACTTTACAAGCCTATAATTCCATGCCCTTGGGGCCTGCTTTAATCCATACAAAGCTCTCTTGAGCTTACACACATAATTTGGATTCACTTGATCTTTGAATCCATCTGGTTGCTCCATGTAAACTTCATCTGAAATGTAACCATTCAAAAAATCATTTTTAACATCTAATTGAGATAACTTCCAACCTTTGCAAGCAGCAATTGCTATGAGAGTTCTGATGGTTGTCATTTTTGCCACAGGACTATAGGTCTCATCATAGTCCACTCCATATGTCTGTGCATACCCTTTCACAACAAGTCTAGCTTTGTACCTAGACACACTTCCATCTGCAAATCTTTTTGTTTTGTACACCCACTTACATCCAATGATTTTCTGGCTATTAGGTTTAAGAACCAGATCCCAAGTCTGATTCTCTATCAATGCATCATACTCCTCTTGCATGGCTTCTTCCCAATTTCTCTTGCCTTTGGCTTCATCATATGTAGATGGATCTTCATCTGCTTTTACCAAATAAGCATAATCTTTAGTAGTCAAGAATGAGGTGTCATAGCTATACCTTGTAGGTTGCCATTTGTGCCTAGATGACCTCCTAACTTCTGCACTTTTTGAAGTCTCTGGTTCATCACATTCTGGATCAAACCTTGGCCTCTCTTCAACTTCAACCTGTACTTCATTATTCTCATTTTCATCAAGTAATTGAATCTTTGCTTTACCTTTCCTTTGATCCACTACTTCTTCAACATCTGTATGTACATTATATTTACCTGCATACCAAGTACCTTTCTCATCAAATGTAACATCCTTGGATACAAGGAATTGCTTTGTGGATGGACTCCACAACCTGTATCCCATTTGCTTATCATCATAACCAATGAATACATATTTTTCTGCCTTGGGCTCCAACTTATGCCTCAATTGAGATGGCACATATGCATATGCCAAGCATCCAAATATTCTGCAATGATCCAAGGTAGGTCTCTTACCCCACCAAGCTTCATATGGTGTCATACCTTGCAAAGCTTTACAAGGCAATCTATTGACCAAATAAGTAGCTGTATTTACAGCCTCTGCCCACAAATAATTTGGACAATTCTTCTCTTTCATCATGGACCTAGCAAACTCAACAAGAGTCCTATTTCTTCTTTCTGCTACCCCATTTTGTTGAGGAGAGTACCTGCAAGTAACTTCTCTCTTTATACCTGCATTCCACAAGTAATCATTGAATTCATTTGAAAAATACTCTCCCCTCCATCTGACCTTAGTCTCTTCAATTTTTGACCTGTAATCCTTTCTACATATGCATGATAGTGTTTAAATGTATTAAACACTTCTGACTTTTCTTTAATCACATAAATTGTGATCCATCTGGTAGCATCATCAACATATATGACATAATATCTTGAACCATTTATACTAAAGTCCTTTGAAGGACCCCACACATCTGTATGCACCAATTCAAGTCTTTCTGAATACATAAACCCATGCTTGGAATAGGATTGCTTATGAGCCTTACCTAATTGACATGCCTCACATCTGTATGTCATGTGTTGACCTGCAATGTTAGGCAACCCAAGCACTGAATCATTATTAATCATTTCTTTGATACCTCTTTCATTGAAGTGTCCAAGTCTTTTATGCCAAAGATCCAATTCAGATACCTTCTGCTCTCCATATGTGAACATAGCATGTCCAACATTTCCTTGTACCTTCAATGTGAAGAGCCTTCCTTCTTTCTTTCCTGTAACAACCTGTTTATACCCTTGACTAGGGTCTTCAACATATACTCCATCATTGGTGAATCTTACCTCATATCCTTTTTCCACAATTTGACCTACACTGATCAAATTCTTTGGAATTGTGGGAACATAAAGAACCTTACTCAAAAGAGTGCTCCCATCTTTAGCTTTGACTGAACCAATTGACTTTACCTTATGCTTTGTATTATCACCTGTCTGAAATGTATGGTTAATTGCATTATGATCTAAATCAGTCATCAAAGCAATATTTCCACTTAAATGATTACTACATCCTGAATCAATGTAGAACACTCTCATGTCCTCATGTGAGGTTTCATATGTTGCATTCATAATGAGAGTCGAATCCTCCTTCTGATCTGATGTATAGTTGTAGTAGGTGTTATTATAGGATTGATTTTGGAAGCTTCTTCCTCCACCTCTTCCAAAAGAATTCCTACCACCTCTACCTCTGAAGTTTCCTCTCTGAAATCTACCACCTCTTGCTCTTTGATTAAAGTTCTGATAATTACCATTGTTCTGATTATTGTGCCAACAATCATGAGATAGATTATTGGTCTTACCACATATCCAACAAGCTCTTGCATTATCTTTGTTGTTTCTGCCTCTTCCTCTACTTCTGCCATTTCCTTCTCCTCTTATGAAATTTGCTTGATTTGAAGTACCTTCTTCTTCACCTGATTGTTGCTTTCCTTTGTTAGCTTTCTTCTTGTCTTTGGAGTACATTGCATGACCTGCACTCTTATCAACATCTCCTTTGACATCATTCTCAAAAGTTAGCATATGACCTAACAATTGATTCAAATCAGGAGTGAAATGATCTAATGAAAGTTCTGTAGACAGAATAAAAGGCTTCCACTTCTCATCTCCTCTTAGCCCTGTGAGAATTTGTCTTACCAATTTTTCTTCTTCAATATCTTCATCCACTGCACCTAAAGAATCTGCAATGTCCTTCATCTTTGTCACATAATCAGAGATTGATTGTGAGGCCTTCTTCTTGAAAGTAGTAAATTCTGCCCATAGTGAAGCCTTCCTTGATTTGGTTGTGTTCTGGAAATGCTCTTCCAAAGCATTCCAACTGTCACTTGCACTTTCAAGTCCTCTAATGTGAGGAAGCAAATAGTCATTGACTGCCATGTAAATTATGCTCCTTACTTGAGCATCCTTCTTCATCCAATTCTTCAAGTCTGCAAGCTCCTCTCTAGTTGGAACACTAGAGTCTCTAAATTCTGGCTTTTCTTCATCTCCTGTGATGTATCCCATCAGATCTTTGCTCATAAGATGAGCTTCCATCCTCATTGACCATGCAGGATAGTTCTCTCTATCCAGCTTCTCAATTTGGAGACTATCTCCCATTGTTTCTTTACCTGTATTGCCAATTCTTTAACCTTTATGAGAAATAAATGTACCTTGACTTTGAATCTTACTCCTTCTGATCCTTTTGATAGCTTCAATGTGTCTACCTTCAAGTTTTCTTCAACCTTTATCCTTTTGCACCTTCAAGATGTAAAGATTTGTGTTTCTGCAGTAGTCGGAGTCTTCTTCACTTCAAATTTGACACATCCTGCTCTGATACCACTGATGGAGAGTATTAATCTCCAAAAGAACAAGTTGTACTTGAATTTAGAACTCCTCTATATCAAGAACAACTTCTGACTCCACTTAATTTAGAAAACAATCACCAAATTATCAGAATTTTGGCTAACTGTTGAAAACTGAAACTTCCTGGAAAGTCTGCTGCAGATTAATCACTCATTGACTAATCAATCTTGTAAAGTTTTTAATAAAACTTTGCACAATGCTTCGCCTTAATGTTGCGCAGCTATTCCAAGTTAAATTTCTCAAAATGATTGAGTACACTGTGAGAAATGTGTGAAACACTTTACCTATGTCTGAAACAACTTCTTTGCAATGGCGACTTTGACACCTGCAACTTCTTAACACTGGTTCTCCCAAAGTAAATCCCTTTTGATCAAGATCTTTTAGCCATAGATGGCTTACCTTCCAACTTAGATTTTGAGCCCTCACTTGTGTAAAACTTTACACTGTGGACTGAGCAATGATCATTTCTTTGAACATGAAATCTGCGCCAGTTTTGACGACTCTCAGAACATCTTCACATATGAATGTTCCTAAACTAAATTCTCTCAACCTGATCACAATCAACCTCTCAAATTCTAGTCATAGATAGATTAGCTATTGACTTAGATACGTGCAAAAGGATTTCTCAAAAGATTAAACACAGAACGAGAATGGGAGAGAAGATCGACGCGCCATTTCTGAACTTTTCACTTATCTATTTTCTTCATACATCTGATGGATGATTTGTACAATGTACATCAACTAACTCATCTCAACTCTCTTCTCTATGTCTCTATTTCTACCCTTTGTATAATCACAATTTGTTGATTGTCTTGCTCCAGCAGAAAGCGGCATAGTTAGCCAAAGCTTCCATGGAGCAACAAAGATAGCAAGCTCAAAATGCAGGCACACAGGGATTTCACGATCATACAAAGCACGCAAACACAATAGCGATTTTTTCGGCGAAACAGAAAAGTTTAAGTAGATGCGTCGCAGTGGAGAGCAATGAGGGATGATTAATCATCGCGCGGTATTTGAAATGATAATTCTTAACTTCGGTGTGCATGCATGGGTAGCTAGCAAGGGCTGGGCGGCTGTAGACATAATTAGGTATCAAAACGGAAATATTTACAGATTTATTTATTTAAGCACGCAAAAATAAAGAAAAGAAAAGAAAAGAAAAGTGAAGGGAACACCAAAAGACGCGGCTGACCGCAAAATGTTTCAGTGCGGGTTAGACGTGTGTTGATACGGTCGCAGCTTCGAACCGTTAATGACTTTTGGAAGAGGGATTCCGGTTAACGTAGTCAGCCGAAAAGTTGCTGGGCCCACTTGCTCAGAAATTCGGTAGGGACCAGACCATCGCAATTTGAATTTGCGCGCAGAGCGATTCGACTTTGCGTTGTACAAGAGTACAAGTTGTCCTATTGAAAAAATTGGGGTCTTTAGATATCGGTCATGTGTGCGAGCTTGTCTTAGCTATACTACCTGCATAGTCAAAAAACTGTGCCATCGTTGCTCGTCTAATTCTCTGAGTGTATTTAACCGAAAGGACAGTGATTCTTCCAGTAGTAGTTTCTGATTGATGGCTACTCGTAAGCTTGGTATAACTATCTCCATTGGTGCTATTGCTTCTAATCCATAAGCTAGTTTGAAGGGGGTTAATCCTGTTGTTACCTTGTATGTAGTCCAATATGCCCATAATACTGCAGTTAGCAGTTGATCCCATCTTTCTGGTGCTTCTAAAATGAGTTTTTTGAGCATATTCAGCAAAGATTTGTTTGTACTCTCAGCCAGGCCATTTTCACGAGGATAATATGGTGAACTAAATTTATGTATGACCTGAAACGAATGTGTGAGTACTTTCATTCAATTGTTGACAAAATGAGTGCCTTGATCTGTAACAAGTTCTAGCGGTAAACCAAATCTTGGAAAAACATCTGTCAGTAGACACTTTTCTACCACCATAGTTGTAGCAGACTATAAAGCCCAGGCTTCTGCCCATCTAGTAGCATAATCAGTACATGTCAAAATATAACGATTATTACTGAAGATTGCTGGTGGTGTAATAGGTCCAATGAAATCTAGACCCCATTTCTGAAAAGGTTCCAATGGCAGGACAGGTTGCAGAGGGAAAAAATGCCGTGGTAACGGCTGTCCAGATCTTTGACAATTATCACAATTTTTGATAAACTGCATTACATCCTTGTACATAGTTGGCCACCAAAGTCCACTCTGCAGAATTTTCCGGTGTGTTAAATCTGCAGCAAAATGGCCACCGGAAGGAATTGAGTGAGCCAAAGTAATAACTGAGCTAACTTCATGTGGTGGAATATATCGAAGTAAGATTCCAGTATGATCCACATAGTATAATTCCCCAGCAATCAATCGAAATCGGCGGCTGAAGACTGCAATTTTTCTGCATATTGCCGTGGAAGTCTGAGAAGGGAGGCATCCATTAATAAGAAAAGTCAATAATTGATCATAATATGTAGATGGCATAGGAGGGTCTGCATTTTCATCATTAGTTGGTTCAGAGACATAGATTGCTGGTGTGGTGTCATCTATACCGACCGGAGCTTCATCGGAATCTAAGCAGGAGAGAAAATCTGCTAAGGCATGTGAACTGCCTGGTTGATGAATGACTTCGTAGTCAAATTCTTGTAAAAGTAGAACCCATTGTGCTAATCGACCTCGTAGATGCTGTTGCCGAACCAGGTAAACAAGTGCAGCGTGATCTACATGAAAAGTAAATCTACGGCTCAACAAATAATGTCTGAATTTCTTGACAGAATATACTAAACCTAGACATTCTCTTTCTGTTACAGAGTAATTCTTTTCAGTAGGAGCTAATCTTCGACTTGCATAGTACACTGGTCTGAACCACTTATCAGTTTGTTGCATTAAAACCCTCCCTATTGCTATATCTGAAGCATCAATAAATACATGAAATGGGCGATCCCAGTCAGGAGGCTGTAAGATGGGAACTTGTGTTAATACACGCTTTAAGCGATCAAATGCTATCTGACATTCCTGAGTCCACTCAAACTGTCGAGGAGTCTTGGTGATTAATTTGTTCAGTGGTATTGCCAAGTGAGCAAGCCATCGTAGGTGTCGTCCATGCCATCTTACTTGGCCCATGAAGCGCATTACTTCCTTCGGTGTAGTGGGCACTGGAGCTTCTAACACAGCTGAAATTTTATCTGGATCCACCTGTATGCCCTGTGCAGATACAATATGACCGAGTAACTTGCCACATGAAACCGCAAACACAGATTTGTTTGGGTTCAAACAGAGTCTGTATTCTCTGCATTTTTCAAAGCAGCACCGTAAATGGAATAGGTGTGCTATCATCTTTCCGAAAATTGAAAAATCGTCAAGATATACTTGCATAAAAGAAGTAAGGTAAGGAGAAAATATTTCCTGCATGCACCTTTGGAATGTACTTGGGGCATTTCTTAATCCAAACCACATAACAGTACATGTGAAAACACCCCAGTTGGTAATGAAGGCGGTCTTCGGTATATCTTGTTCAGCCATTCTAACTTGATTATACCCACTGTACCCATCTAAGAATGAATACATTTCATGTCCTGCTACTCTATCAAGCATTGTGTCAAGAAAAAGGAGCGGAAATGGATCAGGCACTGTAGCTGCGTTCAATTTTCGGTAATCTACACATATTCGTAATTGCTTATTCTTCTTAGGGACAATAACGATTGCTGAGATCCATTCAGCATGCTCTACTGGTACAATGAATCCAACCTTCAATAACCTATCAAGTTCTGCCTTTACCTGTGATGCATAGTTTGGATTCATCGGGTAGCTGGGTTGCTTGATCGGTCTTGCTTCTTGCTTTAGCATGACCCTGTGTTGGTAGATGCACGGGTCCAAACCCTTCATATCTTTGTAATCCCATGCAAATACATCAGAAAATTCGTGAAGTAGTTGGATTAGATCTGCTTGAAATAATTCCGGTAAGTTCTGCTTTATCCTAACAGGTCATGGATTTTCTTCATCACCTAAATTGTAAGTGGTCAGTTGATCTTCTGGAACATAAAATTGTCGAGGCTTCTTTGTATTCTCAGCTGGGTTAAAGAGTTGTTGTAGATCAGCGTCATCTATGGTAACCTTATCTTTTTCCATATCTTTTTCTGTTACACTCATCACCGTCCAAACTGAAGGATTCCAGTTTTCTACAACAGATTGTAGATCAACAGTTCCTAGGGAGATCAAGTCAATGTTATTTTTCAGAAACTCTTCTTCTTCATATTCTGACAAACCATCTAGCATATGAATTGGTTCCGCAAAGTACGGTCTAGCATGCAACTCGCAAGGTTGTATAGCATCTAATTTTACAACATATTTACGATTTTTATCCTTGAAAGTGAGCTCCTGTGCAGACCAATCCTGTATCACCTTAGCATGCTTCAGCCAGGGTCGGCCGAAAAGGAGGTTGTAATCAAGAGTGGATTCCGATAAATCTAGTATGACAAAGGTCATTTTAAATGTTGTACCTTGTAAAGTAATTGGTACATTTCGTACAAGTCCTATGGGATGGACTCTTGATTGATCGGCCATTCTGACAAAAAACTGAACTGGTTCGATTTCGGTCCACCCTAACTTTTTACATAGTGCAGCAGTAGCAATGTTGACACCAGATCCTCCATCAATTAGTACCTGTATGATTTTATGATTTTTATACCATACCGTAATCAAAGGAACTAAATGATCGATCATAAAATCAGGTTCTGGTTGCACTGTTGCTGTTGCTCGAATGCAGGAAGGCACACGACTAAACTGTTGTTGGAATTGTTGTCTGACTCCTGGTACTAGTGCCAGCAATTGCCCAAGGGAAAGAGTAATGGATGCTTTAGATAAAATCTCCCATGCTTTTTGTGATTGAGTTGTATTTTCTGCTGCCTCGGAAGATGATGCACCGGCTGAAGATGATGTATCAGCTGAAGATGATGTGCCTGCTACGGAGTTAGAATCTTGTTTCTGTGTCCCTTCATCGGTTAATGGTATCTGGGTTACCGGAATAGGATCTGGAAACACTAGGGGTTCTACGGTGGTCCATTGACTAGCCTTATCATACATCCTTTGTTGTTCTCTGATGCCTGGTTCAAATATTTCGACTGCTGGTTGTAACGGCCTTCCAGATCTGGTCTGAACTACTATAGCATGTGTTTCTACTGGTGTGATTTGCACCATATTAGTCATCGGGTTTTGTCGTTCTTTCTTCCTCTGATCATACTCAGCTGCATCCTTACAAAATCTTCTAATGTGGCCAAATTCACCACAGAAATGACAGCGCAGTGGTGGCAAATTGGGATTTTCCGGTGGCGGTCTGGTCTGCCAGCGGTTTGCATTATAGTTATTATTTCTCTATCCTCTATAATTTCCATATCCTTGTTGCTGGTTGTTTCTCATTTGCGGAGGCACATAGTGATTGGCTGGCTGCCCTGGTTCCTGTATAATTGCATTGACAGTCGCTGTTCCCTGCACTTTGGCGTTATATGCGCAGTTTTCGGTGGTGTGTCCGGTAGTGTTGTAGATAGCACAAAACAACTGATTAAGTGCACAAGTGGCACTAGTATGGCCTGAATTCTTGCATGTAGTGCAGTACATCTGTCTGGTCAGATCTTCAATGGTATTTCTATTTGCTTTTAGCCACTCCAAATCTTCTGTAAATCCTCCAACCTTGTTTTCTAGTTGCAGAGCCATTGCAATCATTGCATCTAGCGTCATAGCTCCGACACATCGTATGATCATAATCTATCTGAGTTGTGGAGTCAAACCATTGATGAACCATTGTGTGATAACGTCATCCGACAGGATGGCATGTGCTGGTGGCAATTGTCTTAAATGGGTTCTGAATAGAGTGGCATATTCCTGCACTGTTTGATTTATCTTCTGTCTATTGTTTTGCAGGTAGTCGAAAATTTTGGCTGGATTCTTCTTTAGCCTAAATCTTTGCAGAAATGCATCCCTCACTGCTTCATAGGTGCCGAAATGGTTAATATCATATTCTGTAAGCCATTTGGCTGCTTCATTAACCAATGTAGACTGAAAGACAATAGCCTTATATGCCGAGTCAAGTGGATGGTTGAGCACTGCGTAACTTATCTCAAATGTGCGTACATGAGCATCTGGGTCATCTCCTGGGAATCCACCGAATTTAGTGTACGTTACTCCTGTTGGAGGCGGCCTGAGTGGACATAGCTGCTGTTGTTGTTGTTGTTGTTGCTGCTGTTGTTGTCCGTTCATCGTGGTGGTGGTTGTGTGGTGACTATCTCCTATGTACTCAGGCTGAATATCTGAACTGTCGGAGTCTATGTCAGCTTGCGCACTTTCCGGTTCGATGATCTTTTTCAGTATATTTTGAATCTCAGTTTCGAACAAGTTTCCTTCCTTCTTGATGTTAAATGTAGGAAGGCTTACTCCTAATAGCGGTGACTGGGCTGAAGGTTCACCAAGAAATGGTAACTCGTCACCGAAAAACCATAAATTCTCAATGACTTGTACTGAAATGTCACCGGAGGGTGTCGATTTTTCACCAAAACAAAGTACTCCTTCTTCTTCACGGGTTTCTTTGGCTAAGGCGTTCCTATTCGTCAACAAATTCAAATCTTTACTCAATGTTGTTAAGTTAACTTCAGGCTGCATTCTGGTGGATTCTGGAGTTACTCTATTTTCGACAGACTGTGCTGAAATAGTACCGGAATCTATCAGAGATGCAGTACGTTCCACTAGAATATGATCGGAATCACTGCTAACGTTCTTTACTTTCTTGTCAACTAGTTTGGTTCTCGCGCTTGTAACTCCTGGAGGCGTCTTTAGCAGGTTAGGTACCCCAGGCTATCTGTTCTTTGGATACTTTTACCGGATCGAGTAACCAGCATGTATCATTTTTTGTACTAATCGCATACTATTACTGTCGAAAAAATTTTACAGTCACATTTCCACAACAGGTTTGCAACAATTTGATCTGTTGCCACCTTCCCACAGATAAATGGCAATCTTGATAACACTTTCGACAGATAAACGATAATCTTGATGCCACCTTCCCACAGACAGCACCAGTGTTAAATTCTTAAAACGCGAGTCTAACTGTCAGAAATGCATCTAAGCACCTAAGTGGGTTCTTGGGAGTGGTAGGGGTCTGTTAGACAGAGGCCCTTTACTTATTTCCCAAATACAACCACTTCAGATACAGAGAGATACTGAAACTCTAGTAAGATTCCATTATACTCAGACAATCACTGTTCACGTCTTAGCTCAGCCATCATGTAATGAATACACTAAAATACTACAGTGATAAACTTACTGAAGATATCAGAGACAAGGGTAAGGGTTCAATCTTTACCAGATAGGTACCGCAATCCGCTCATCGTCCGAAACACAGAGAACTAAATCGTTCAATTACACCGCACTAAAGACCCATTATGCAACTCAAGATCCCTTACTGCAACTTAACCCTTACCGTATGATGACAGATTTCAACACTGAAGACAGCACTATACTTTGCAGTGTTAGCGCACTATCACAATTCTACAGAGCTCACTCAACAACTTGGCAGGCACATTCCAAGAACTAGTAACCCAATATGCGCTCTTAACACACGATTGCAACAAGGATTTGCAGACGATTCACTTCAGACAACAGTTCGATGAGTTACTGTATGATGAATAACACTCACAACCACAACAAAGATCAAGAGATAACAGACACAGACAGCAGATACAGACAAGGAGATAATGGATTACTCAGAAAAACTCAAAAGTTTTACAAACAAAGTTACACTAACGCTTCAGACAATCACCCAGACGAACAGTCTGGTGATTCCACGACTCGTCGTCCCTGAGCATTGCTTTATATAAGAAATTACAATTGTTGTGTAACCACTTTTCGCGCGTGCGAACACAAGATTCAGTTTTACATTTGCCAATTCGGAGGCCAACTAACACTTGGGAGCAGTAGATGAAGACATTGAAGAGGATAAGTTGGTAAGGCAAATACTTACAGGTCTGAGAGGAGATGAGAAGTGGAAGCCTTTCATATTGACCATAGAATTGTCACTTGATCACTTTACTCCTGATTTTAATCAATTGCTAGGACATATGCTAACTTTTGAGCAGGACATTAAGGGAGACCATGATAGGAGTGCAAGCCAAACTATGTACTCCAAGGACAAGAAAAAGAATGGCAAGGGGAAGCAGTCAACTGATGATGAAGGAACATAAGTCAAGCTAACTTTACAAAAGGAAAGATGAACTTTAGAGGTAAAGGAAGAGGAGGTAAGAACAAAGATAATATTAAAACTTGTTGGATTTGGGGCAGAACCAATCATTTGGCAAATGATTGTTGGTATAACAATCAAAATGGTGGAAGTAATAACCAGAGTTTCAATCAAGAGGAGGCAGAAACCAAAGAGGCAACTTCAGAGGAAGAGGTGGTAGGACATCATATGCTAGAGGAGGTGGAAGAAGTTTTCAATCTCAGTCCTACAATAGCAATTATTATAATTATGCATCAGATCAGAAGGATGATATGACTCTTATCTTGAATGCAACTCATGAAGCAGTAGGAGAAGACCAAAGGGTGTTTTATATTGACTCAGGATGTAGCAATCATCTGAGTGGCAATATATCCTTGATGACTGATATGGAAGCAAAGGTGAATGGACATACAGTTCAAACAGGTGACAATACTAAGCATGAGGTGGAAAGCATTGGATCAGTGAAGACAAAGAAAAGAAGTACACTCTTGAGCAAGGTACTTTATGTTCCTACTATTCCTAAAAATTTGATAAGTGTAGGGCAAATTGTGGAGAAGGGATATGAAGTCAGATTCACAAATGATGGTGTTTATGTGCAAGATCCAAATCAAGGATATAGAAACATTATTGCAGGTAAAAAAGAAGGAAGGTTGTTTACTCTCAAAGTCCAAGGTAATGTGGGACATGCTCTATTTACTTATGGAAGTCAAAAGATGTCTGAGCTAGACCTATGGCATAAAAGGCTAGGTCATTTCAATGAGAGATCCATAAAGGAAATGTCAAGGAATGATGTGGTGCTTGATGAAACATTTAGTCCTGTTGCTAAGATGTCTACAATTAGATCATTGATTGCTATTGCAACTTGTAAAGGATGGAAGTTATCACAATTAGATGTGAAGAATGCATTTCTGAATGGATACATTGCAGATGAAGTGTACATGGAGCAACCAGAAGGTTTCATGGATTCAATTGGATCAAGTTATGTGTGTAAGCTTAAGATACCTTTGTATGGGTTGAAGCAGGCTCCAAGAGCATGGAATTACAGGCTTGTTAAGTTCTTGAATGAATGTGGATTTCTAGCATCAAAGGCAGATAGTAGCTTGCTAGTGAAGGCAAGTGAAAATGGATACATATATATGTGTATTTATGTTGATGATATCATTGTCACAGGTACAGATGCTCAAGGAATCAATGAGCTTAAGAAACAAATAGAGAAGGAGTTTAAGATAAGTGATTTGGGAAACTTATCTTATTTCTTAGGAATGCACATTGTGTATACTCAACATGGAGTATATGTTACACAAGAGAGGTACTTGAAGAATCTTTTGGTAAAATTTGACATGGAGGATTGCGAGCCTTCAAGCACACCATTGGAGGTAAATCATAAGTTAAGCAGGTATGGAGGTGAAGAATTCAATGACATGAAGAAATATCAGAGTTTGGTAGGTAGTTTAATCTATGCTACTTTGAGAAGGCCAGATTTTATCATATGCAGTAGGTGTGTTATCACAATTTATGCATTGTCCAAAGAAGACTCATTGGATTGCAGCTCAAAGGGTACTCAGATATATCAAAGGAACCCTAAGTGAAGGTCTATATTATGGATTTACTTCTGATACAAGAATCAAAGTGTTTCGTGATGCAGATTGGGTAGGTGATTCAGATGATAGAAGGTCTACTCATGGGTATCTCTATTATATTGGAGATAAACTAGTTTCTTGGTGCTCAAAGAAGCAACATACAGTTGCTTCGTCATCTACAAAGCTGAGTATAAAGGAATGGTAGAGGCTGCAAAAGAAGTGATATGGTTAAAGACCTTGTTGAAAAGTTTTGGAACTGATCAGAGTACTCCAATTATTTTTGGAGATAATATGAGTTCATTGTATTTGGCAGCTTGAAGTGATGTATACTTCAACAAAAGAACAAGTTGCAAATATGATGACAAAAAGCTTGGATGGACCTAAGCTACAGAGATTCAAGAAGATGGCAGGAGTTAAGAAGAATGGAATAATCACAATTAGTGATTGAGGGGGAGCTGTTGGATCAAACCAATCACAAATTGGTGAGTACAAAGAATTTGAAGCAAGCTCATGATCAGATTGAAGTGGAAAAAGACACTTGAGAAAGTGAAGAGATCTCAGAAGTGAAGTTTGTATACATATGTACATTAGAGGTGGAAATTCTTGTAATCTGAGTATAGATATTCTTTAGGATGATAAGGAGTAATGTAATAGACTCGGGATAAGTCTAAAACCTATTGTATATAAGTCAATGATGTATAGAAATAAGTAAGAGAGTCATTAGAGAACAAGTGTCATAGAGATAGATGTGAAGAGAGTCATCTTCAGGAAATAGTGTCAGGTATTTCGTAGATTTCTCTCAGTCTGATCATGTGGATCAGAAATTCTTTTGTATACATCTAATCTGGAAGCTAATGAAGCTATGTTGAGAATTTTCTGATCCAATTCCTTTCCTACTGTGAGTATGATAGACTTCTCAAAGTCATGCACTTTTCCGTGTCAATGTTTTGCTTAGATCTCAATGCATAGTGTAAATTTTTTAATGAGTAAGCATTCAAAATCTAAGTTAGAAGGTAAGGAGGCTATGGCTAAAAGCATTTAGTAAAACGAGATCTGTGCTATGAGAAATCAACTTAAGAAGTTGACCATGTCAAAGTCGCCATTTCTGGAAGATACTTTTTGACATACCTTTGATCTTAAGAATCAAATTAAAGTTTTAAGGATTCTTTTGAAGAACTAATGGTTGATATGATTGCGCATAGGTAGTATGGAGATTTGTGTATCATTGGTTTGAAGAAATCTGAAGATATGCGCAGGTGTTGAAGTCAATTTCTGAAGCAGACTTTCTGAAGAAGGAATTTCTTCACTCAGAGAAGTGCTAGTGAAAGTTTTGATAAATGAAGACAATATTTGTGTAAAGTTTGATCCATAATTGATATAGAAGTGTTCTTAGATCAGTATAGATCAAACCTTTGGAGATTAAGAAGTCTCCAACAAATATGTGTGTGTGCGCTTCTTTTTGAGAGTGAGAGTGTGTGTGTGAGCCCTCTTCCTTATCTCCTTCCTCGTGACACGTGCCATCCTGGATCATCACATGTTGAGCTTGATATCTCAACACTCCCCCTCAAGCTCAACGCCATACCCTGTAATTGAAGCATCTTCGGAAACTTCTTATATAGAAGTGTTCTTAGATCAGTATAGATCAACTTCAAATTCTGATCTAATGGCATACAAATTTGTGTACAATCAGCCATACCATACTTTTGCAACATATTCAAGGCATATTGCCTTTGCGACATCCATATACCTATTTTTGCATGTATAAATTCAATGCTCAAGAAATAGCGCAGCACACCAAGATCTTTCATGTCAAATTCCTCCATAAGAAGTTGCTTTATCTCTTTGATGCTTCCTTCATTATCACCACCTACAATCAGGTCATCAACATAAATAGCCACAATAGTGATGTTATCATCAGCCTTCCTTGCATATAGTGAGTGATCTACATCACACATAGAAAACCCAATGTTGGTTAAGTAATCAACAATCCTTGCATGCCATGCATGAGGGGCTTGCTTCAACCCATACAAAGCCTTTTGCAACCTTCAAACATATTCTAGATGCTTTGAATCTTCATATCCTTGTGGCTGCTGCATATATACTTCTTCTTGTAACTCACCATGTAGGAAAACATTCTTCACATCCATCTGATGCAAAGCCTATCCTTTTGGTGTAGCTAATGCAACAAGTGTTCTGACAATAGGCATTTTAGCTACAGGGCTGAATGTTTCCTCATAATCAATGCCATATGTATGTGCATATCCTTTAGCTACCAATCATGCTTTATACCTGCTTATGCTACCATCGGCATTATGATTTACCTTGTAAACCCATTTGTAGCCTATGGGTTTCTTTCCTTGCGGCAATGGAACCAGCTTCCATGTATCATTTCCATAAAGTGCAGCCATCTCCCAATCTGCAATCCCAATCTTTTTTCCCAATCTGCAATCCCAATTGCATCTTCAAAGCAAGAAGGTTTAGCATCTTGTATTACCTTTGTCATGTGGGCACAATGATGAGCCATATAACTGTCATACGTCAATCGTTGCACTGAATTCCAAATCCTCCCAGATCTTCTTGGTCCTCGGTCACTTCTCCTTGTATCATCTGCATGTGCCCTTCTTACTCCTGGAGTCTTCACAGAGGGAAATCCAAGTTCCTCATCAAGACTCTTTTTTGAACAGCTTGAATCTCCATCAATGTCTTCAAAACCTGCACATGTTTTATAACCTGTAGAAAGCTTTTCTTTACCTTTCTTGGATGTATTTGATGAGTTTTCTAGACTAAAATTTGCATGCAATCTTCCACTCCATGGATTTGAGTTGGAACTATTGCTTGGTGATGCATCCAGTCCACTCAAAACTTGAGATTCTGCACTTGATTTTTCAACATTTTCTTTGTCATTTGGTTCAAGATTCAATCCTTCTTTGGCATCTGCATAGAATCTTGACATTTCATCAAATACCACATCTCTGCTCACCTTTACCTATCGTGTGAGTGGGTTATAACATTTATATCCCTTTTGCTCAAGGGAGAATCCAATGAGGACACACTTTTCTGCTTTTGGATCAAGCTTCATCCTCAATTCATCTGGGACATGTACATATGCAATATAGCCAAAAACGTTCAGATGTCATAAGTTTGGCTTTTTACCTGTAAACTTCTCTTCAGGTGTAACTTGATGTATAGCAACAGTCAGAGTTCTGTTCATGATGTATATAGTAGTATGCACAGCTTCTGCCCAATAACAATGAGGCATATTCTTCTCATCCATCAAGGCTCTTGCTATTTCTACAATACGTCTATTTTTGTGTTCAGCAACACCATTCTATTGTGGTGTGTACCTGCATGAAAACTGAAGCCGAATTCCATGATTTCTTAGAAAACTAGTGAACTCATTTAACATGTATTCACCTCCTCCATTAGATCTTAATGTCTGAATGTACTTTCCTGTATGCTTTTCCACCAAAATTTAAAATTCATTAAGTGAGTGAACACCTCGCTCTTCTCTTTCATGAAATATACCCATACTTTGCATGTATGGTCATCAATGAAAGTAACGTCAATGGCAACCACCCATAGATGTGGTCTTTGTTGGACCCCAAACATCTGTATGTACTACTTCTAGTACATTCTCACTAACATGCTTGTCATGTGGAAATGATGCTCTTGAGTGTTTACCAAATTGACATGTTGCACATAGCTTTTGCATTTCTACAACTTTAAATTTGGTAGTCCATGGACAATCTCCTTTGACTCCATCAATTTCAGCCTTTGCAAGCTTGCATGTTCAATTGGTTTGTGCCATATCTCTATATCTGCAATAACTCATGCACCTTTTGCAAACATGGTTGCATTCATTTCAGGAATCTTCACATTTAAGGTGAACATCCTACCCACTTTGTTTCTTTTGGCAACCAATCATCCATCCTGCTTGTACTCTTCTACATATAATCCATGAGCATTGAACCTAACTTCTAATCCTTGGTCAACCATTTGTCCAATAGAAACCAGATTCTTTGTTATAATTTGAATAGGATGTGATGTGTCATCACCTGTTTCAACATATCCAGGAACTGGCAATTTCTACAAAGTACTAAACCATTCTGTATGATTGGTCATGTGATTTGAAGCACTTGAATCAACATACCAGACATTATCATTTGATTTTGAAACACCAACAGACATCATATTCATAATGTGATGTTGAACCATGAATAGCTTCTTAGAATCATGTGCACTTGTGGATGCATAGTTATTCTGCTCGCTTCTATTATTTTGATTCTTCAACCTGCAATCACGTTCAAAGTTTCTAGGTTTACCACAATTCCAGCATCCTTTACTGTCATTACCTGAATCATTTCTTTGGAAATTTATGCAGCCTCTTTGGCTCCCCCTGCCTTGAAACTGTCCTCTTCCTCTTGCATGATTCTATTGTTGACATTCGTCTTGGTTACTATTTCCTCTTCCACTTCCAAAACCTCTAGCTCTGTCTCTTCCTCTACCAGAGTAGAATACCTACTCAGAACTAGATTTTCCTTAGGAGTTTGAATCGTCACCAAGATTCTTTTTTTCAATAATCAGCATAGATACCAGATTAGTAAAATTCAGAATATTTTCCCTGGTCTATATAGAAGTTTTGAACTGCTTATATGCAGCTCCTAAACCACGAAGACACACTTCCACCTTATCATCATCATCATCTACTTTCACGCCAATAGATGCAAGTGACTCACATATGCTTTTGATTTTCAAGGTGTAGTCACTTACCGACATGCTCTTCTTCTCCAATGTATGCAGCTCGTTCTTGAGTTGCAATAGCCAGTACATTACCTTTTGTGCTCCTTGATTCCATTCCTCATATGCTCTTAGCTGACTGCAGTCCAATTCCTTTCTGGTAACTGCGGAGCATTTTCATTCTCTCCTTCCATGTACTTCCACCAGCCTTTTCCCATCAGGAAATTCGTCATTCTGAATCTCCAAGCATGGAAGTTGTTCTTGTCTAGCTTATTGCTCATAAGCTGACTCATTCCATCTGCGTTTGCCATTTCTGTAGCAATTCACAACACTACAAAACACTACAAGTAGAACTTCTACTTGAACATTGTCGCACTATGACATGACAGTTGGATCTAAAAAAAACACAGTTTTCGTGTATCAAAAGTACATGGAATTCCTTGAAATTCTCAATCTGGAATATATGAGTGTTGCCGAATGCAAAGCAAGTTACAATTTCTAATACTGACCTGGTTTTTCTACGGGGCCCACCTTGTGGGCTCGAAATGGAGGTCAAGATGGCTTTGAAACTTCGATCTGACAAAAACAAGTGACCCTAAAGGGATAACTCTGGAAAATATTTTGAGATCTTCTATTTTCAAGCCAATTTTCATAGCAAATAGAGGTCTTTTGTGAGTCACGTTTTCTTCACGCCTTGCCACATACTCTTCACCGTGGCCTTCTCCACGAGCTCTCTACAACCACGCTGGCTCTGATACCATGTCACGAGGAAGGAGATAAGGAAGAAAGCTCACACACACACACACACTCACTCTCAAGCAGAAGCACCCACATAGGTTGAGGCAAGGAAGAATGATGTTCTTCTTCTTCTTCTATTACATAAAAAGGAATGTACAAGAAATGACCTAAAAACAAGAATACAGCAAGTGCAATATATAAAGATCAGTACATAAGGAAAAGTCTAATGTTCACGCATGAGTGAGCTGGCAAGGAACAAATGTGCCATCACTCTCGGTAGATAAATCTAGTAAAGCCCAATGAATTATCCCTGACATATACCGATGTGACCACTATACATGTCAGAGAAATGAAAAACTGGTACGTGTCATCCTGGATCATCACATGTTGAGCTTGATATCTCAACAAAAAACAGTATCATGTTTACTTCTAGGCATAGGAAATTTAGTGATGAAGTCCATAGAGATGGACTCCCACTTTTGATTCAGAACATCCAAAGGTTTTAGCATTCGTGGTGTTCTTTTAAAATCAAATTTCACATGTTGTTAGTTTAAACACTCACTAACATATTTTCCAATACCGTGCTTCAAACATGGTCAAAAGTAAGGATATCTATTTTTTCACATAGGTCCTTGAATAACTTGGATGTGCAAGAAAAGGTGCATCATGACAATCCTGTAATATTTAAAATTTCAATATAGACTCTTAAATTATGCAAAATCGATTGTCACATCATAAAGATTCTTGATACATAGATACCTTGTTTGCATGCACAAAATTCAAGATAGGCTCATAAAAAGAATTCTAGTTTACTTCTTCTTGAATTTGATTGAGAAAATCACAATTTATTATAGAAAGGAAATCACATAAAGGTTTTTGACTCAATGCATCAGCGATCTATCTTATTTTCCTTACTAGCTAAATACTTAATGTCAAAATCATACTCCCTTAAAATTCAATCCAATGCTTTTTCCTATTGGTAAGCAATGGTTGTGTGAAAATGTATTTTACTCTAATGATTTTTTTTCAACTCAAACTTAAACCCTAACAATAGGTGGCTCCAATGCTTAAGTGTACATACAATAGCAAGCATTCCTAGATCATGTTGTAAGGTCGTCGGATTGGCATTATGTAATTCCTATTTTTCCTATACCGCACGTACCGAAAGGTCATAGCAAAGTGTTGTACCCTTCTTATCAAATAATGAAAAGACATTATGGTGGCGCTCAAGTGGCGAAGGAACGGGATCGCCAGACTGTCTGTCTGGGTGATTTGCGGCCTGTGGAGATGCCGTAGTGCAGCATTCCTTAATTCTGAGTACTGTTACTCTTACCTTGTTAAGTTATATTAATTGGTGATTAACGCAGTAATGGTATGTTGCTGATAATAAGTTTGTGCGACGTTAATTAATAACTCCTGCGTTACATACTGTGAAAAGCTTAATACAAGTATGAAAAGTAAACTCCTATAGAGAATTTGATACTGAACATTAATGTACTACTTGCTTGATAAGTTAAGTGGGAAAATAAGATACAGGGCCTCTGATTTATCAGACCCCTACCATCCCCAAGAACCCGAAAAGAGCTTAAAAGTATCTGTGACGACAAGCGCACTTTTAACAATCTGTAGGATAATTAAGTTCATGTTTGCATAATTTCTTGACTCATATGCAACCAACCTACCATCCAGTGAAAAGAACACATCCTATTTGATTACCACTTTCATCACATGCAGTCACAAAAGAATTTCCTATTTTTGGGATTTTCAAAACACATTCTTCAATCTCTTTTTGTTTCAATGATTCAAATGATTTTTGACACGCCTCACTCCACACAAATCCTACATTCTTTTTATTCAACTATCTAAGGTGATTAGCTATCTTAAATAAATCCTTTCTTAGTCTATAGAATTTGCTCTTTAGGTTTGACTCTTCCTAGATACACAAGTTTCTCCTTAGCAAAGAAACACTTACTCCTCTTTCCATATAATTTGTGTTCTCAAAGATTTTGCAAAGTTTCATTGAGATGTCCCTCATTCTCACAATCATCTTTAGAATATACAAATATATCATCAAGAAAAACAAAGCTGAATTCATCTAGATAACCTTGAAAATTAATGTTCATCAAGCACATAAATTTGGCGCCGTCTGTGGGAAGATGGCAATGGATTGAGAATAATCAGTAAGGTGGAGTAGTACATAAGGCAAGTGGTGCAGAGGTGATATATGCCGGTTACTCGGTCCGGCGAGTCGTATCCGAAGTACAGGAGAGACCAGCATCCCTGGACAGTACCAAATTTGTTAGGGACACCCGGAGGTGGCAGAAGAGTAGGCCTGTTAAGCCCAGTTGTCGAAGAATCGGAGCTAGTTAGTCGAGATTCTGGTACCAGTTCGGTGATAAATGATGAGATTTTGGTAGATTCCGATATAATTCCGATGCGTTCTGAAGAAGGTGCAGTAACTTCTGAGTGTACAGGGACGCAGTGCGCAATTGATGCGATACCATTTGGTTAGAACTTGAACCTTTCCGAGGATAGAGTTGTGTTACCCAGAGAGATCGTTACTGAAGGAAGTATACCCTAATTCGGTGAAAGTTCGACAAGTTTCAGTGAAAGTTCGGTACCAGTTGGTGGGAATTTACAGTTTTTCGGTGATAGTGCGATACTCCCTGGTGGATCTTTATTGCGTACACCACTGTTTGGGGCAAATCTGCCTACCTTTGATACCAAAGCTGAGGATAGGCTATTTGATTTGGAGATACGTAAGAGATTGAACACTATTTTCGAGCCAGAAGGTGAGCAGTCTGACACTATAGATTCTGAAGGACAAGGGACACCCCCTCAAAACTCAAGAACCAGTAACGGTACCACTAATAGTGTTGAGGAAACACTCACAAATTTGACAAACAAACATAAAGAAAAGAAAAGGAAACGAAATCAGCGCGCTGAATGAGTCCGTCTAATCAGAATCACAATTGTACAATATACGCTGTCAGGGCGCGGTGTGCGCATAACAGAGCAATTAACCGCGGCGGGCGCGTAAGGCGCGCATAAGGTAAATTGAAGAGTAACAGCGCAAAGGAGCGCCAAAGAAAAGTGTATATATATACAACAAGATTTGAAGAACTCGCACAGAGAAGAGACACGCACGGAGAAGGCGAGAAGAGAGGGAGAGAGATGATGCGTGCGAGATGCGCGTATGAGTGAAGAGAGATTTAGAAGTTCTCAGAAGACGCCATAGATCGCGTATGTACAGATGAATAACACAAGCCTGAAGTGTCGGGTTTTTTCATCTGAAGAGAGATGGTAATAAGAAACTACTCACTGTAGGAGAGTTTCTGTAGCTTGAGCAAGAAGAGGCCAAGCTTACTTGTACACATCTTCTCTAATCGAAAACACATGTTCATGTGGATGTCTGCGCGTAATCTTTACTTAATCTGAAGCTATTTCGTGTTACAGTAGGAAGCTTTGTTTATCGTTAACTATCACGACTCGTTACTAAACGTGCTTCAGTACCTTCTCTGTAAACGCATGTTTCGGTGAATAACAGTTTACTCAGTAAACATATTTCAGTAATTTCTGGTCAGTTACAGTTTCTCAGAAACAAGATTTTCCGGTAGAACAACGAAGTATAACTCGTAGCAGAGTTCGAAGTTTTGTATGAGAGATAGCTCATCTTGTAGCTAGACGTCTCTACTTTAAGCTGGTCACAGTTTCCGGTGAAAAGGAGATGTGCATGCAGTACAAAATATAACCGGAAAGTAGCACTTCAGAACCGTGAAGTTTTTCCCTAAACTTCAGAAGAGTTCATTAAGTGGAGAAAGGTCACGAATCACTTTCTTACTTCTTGTATATTCACTTGAAGAAATTATAACCAGAATAGAAGTTCATTTCGGTGAAGTTCCGGTACGACTACGGTGTCAGTCCAGTGACAGTCTGGTGAAGTTCCGGTGGAACTTGTGTCGCAGGATAACACAGTTAAGGTGACGTTAATTAGGCTGAGCTACTGTTGATTACAGAGGTGTTCTAAATCACTCTAGTTTAGCATCCTATTACGGTGGCGCGGCAATTTCCGCAGGCCTGACAGAGTTCAAGCTTTGTTGCGAAACCCACCTTCAGGGCGAAAGTATTTCCGCACCAGTGGTATTAGAGCTGAAGTTTTCGCCAACAATTGGTATCAGAGCAGGTTAGTTTCCCAAGAATTGTACAAGAGCCCAGAATTTTATCTATCATGGTAGATCACGTCCAAATTGATAAACTGGACAGAGATAATTATCCCGCATGGGTAATGCGCATGGAAGCCTTACTTATGAGTAAGGAGTTAATGGTGTACGTGACCGGAGAAGAAAAGAAGCCGACTTTCAAAGATGATAGCCAACCAGAAAAGGAAGAGATAGAAGCTTTGAAGCTGTGGCAAAAGAAAGATGCAACAGCAAGAGCCTACATCTACAACACTATTTCAGATCATCTGCTACCGCACATTAGAGGTCTGGAGAAAGCAGAGGACATATGGAGTGCATTAGAAGATCATTTCCAAAATACTACAAAAGCCAGGAAGGCTAGCTTATGGTCCGAATTTACGACATTCAAAAAGAAGTCGAGTCAAGGCATCAGTGACTACGTCACTAAAATGAAGGATCTAGCAGATAGTCTAGGATCCATAAATGAAGAAGTCGAAGATCATAGATTGATAGCGCAAGTGCTCACAGGGTTGAGAGGAGATGAAAGGTGGAAACCTTTCGTACTATCAACTGAACTCTCCTTAAATCATTTTGTACCAGATTTAAATCAGCTGCTTGGTTTGATGCTCACATATGAGCAAGACCTGAAAGGAGACGCAGACAAAGGACATAGCTCTGCAATGTACATGAAGAACAAGAAGAAAGACAAAGGCAAGTCAAAAGATGAAGAAGAGTCGAGCTCTCAGGCCTATTACGCAAGAGGTAAAGGCACTGGCAGAGGAAGAGCAAGAGGAAGAAGCCGCCAGAATACCATCAAGAAAGCTTGCTGGATTTGTGGACTAAGTAACCATCTGGCACATGACTATTGGCACAATCAACAAGGATCAAATCAAAACCAGAACAACAATAGCAGAGGCAGTAGCGGAAGAAATCAGAGTAATGCTCAAAGAGGAAGACAAAACCAAAGAGGAGGCTATGGTAGAGGTGGAGTGAGAAGTTGGGGACAGAGCCAATTCTACAACACCACCTACAACAACTACGCAAATGACACACAGAATGAAAGTCATACATCATTGATGATGAACTCAATCAGCACATCAGGAAACGAAGATCTAAAGGTATTTTACATTGACTCTGGATGTTCTAATCACTTGTCAGGAAATATAGAACTAATGTCAGAACTAGAGAAAGGTAGTTCTAGTCACACTGTTCAAACAGGTGACAATACAAGACACAAAGTGCAATCAATCGGAAAAGTGAAATGCAAAAGTGGAGCAGATTTGCTAACCAATGTTTTGTATGTTCCAACAATACCGAAAAATCTGATCAGTGTGGGACAAATAGTCGAAAAAGGTTTTCAGGTCAGATTTACAAACAAAGGCGTATTTGTGGAAGATCCCAAGAACGGATATTATCAGATCGTTTCTGGTAAGAAAGAAGGGAGACTCTTTACGTTAAGAGTACAAGGGAACATTGGCCAAGCGCTGCTCACACATGATGAAAAGGTAATTACAGAACTTGATCTCTGGCACAAGAGATTAGGTCATTTTCACGAAAAAGGAATCAAAGCTATGATAGCGAATCAGTCTGTACTGGGATTACCGAACGTACAGAACCAACATATGATTCACAAATGCGAAGCCTGTCAAATGGGAAAAGCCCACAGGTTACCTTTCCAGAAGAAAGGATTCAAACATGACAGTGTGCTGGAACTCATACATACAGATGTATGGGGACCAACGAAAGAAGGATCAATCAGCGGATCAAGGTACTATGTTTTATTCATTGATGATGCCACAAGGTGGATAACTCTTTATGTTCTGAAAGAGAAATCAGAAGTATTCGGAGCTTTCAGGCATTTTCATGCATATGCTGAAAGACTCACCGGACGAAAACTTAAAAGATTGAGGTCTGATGGAGGGGGAGAATACTTCTCCCGAGAATTCAATGACTATCTTTGGAATGCAGGTATTAAGAGAGAAATAACCTGCAGGTATACACCACAACAGAATGGTGTAGCAGAAAGGAGAAACCGAACTCTAGTCGAGTTTGCACGAGCTATGCTAAAAGAAAAAAATTGCCCAGATTATCTTTGGGCTGAAGTCGTGAACACAGCGACATACTTGGTAAACAGATTACCATGTACAGCCTTAGAAGGAATGACCCCTTATGAAGCTTGGTGGGGAAAGAAGCCAACACTTGATCACTGCAAGGTGTTTGGATCACTAGCGTATGCTTATGTACCGTCTCAACTCAGACATAAGCTTGAACCGAAAGCAGAGAAATATGTATTCGTCGGATATGATGAGAAACAGATAGGTTATAGGTTATGGAGCCCTCTAACCAAACATTTTACTGTTTCCAGGGATGTAACATTTGATGAACAGAAAAGCTGGTATGCAGATCAGAGTCATACAACTGAAGAATTTGAAAAAGAGATAAAAAGAAACGAGAAAGGTAAAACAATCGTACAGGTAAACAAAGAAGACGAGGCAAGTACGTCCAGGACCAGAACAGGTATAAGGAACGAAGATGAAGACGGGTACTCAGACACACACGAAGAATATGAACTAAGAAGGTCAAACAGAGTAAGAAGACAACCGGAAAGATACTCGTATGATACATCGTATATAACTCAACAAGATTATGCATATATGGTTAAAGAAGAGGATGAGCCTCAGAGCTATGAAAAAGCCAAAGGCAAGAAGCAATGGCAAGAAGCAATGGAAGAAGAACTCACCGCACTGGAAGAGAACAAGACATGGGAGCTTGTTCCTAAACCGAACGGTAAGAAACTAATTGGAAATAAATGGGTGTTCAAAATAAAGAAACTTGCAGATGGAAGGATAGCCAGACATAAAGCGAGACTGGTTATCAAGCGCTATGCTCAGACGCATGGCATAGACTATGACGAGACGTTCAGTCCGGTGGCAAAAATGTCAACCATAAGAACAGTGATTGCTATAGCAGCATCAAAAGGATGGAAGCTAAGTCAGCTAGATATAAAGAATGCATTCCTGAATGGATATATATCAGATGAAGTCTATATGGAACAACCGTAAGGATTTATAAGCTCCAGATACCCAAATTTTGTTTGCAGATTAAGAAAAGCACTTTATGGACTAAAGCAAGCCCCAAGAGCTTGGAACTACAGACTTGTGAAATATCTCAATGAACTTGGATACCAAAGTTCGAAGGCAGATGCAAGTCTACTCATCAAAAGGACAGAAGAAGGAATGATCTACATTTGTATCTATGTAGATGACATAATAATTATAGGTACCTCAGATGCAAGAATCACAGAGGTAAAGAAACTGCTAGAAAAGGAATTCAAGATCAGTGACCTGGGAAAGTTATCATACTTTCTAGGTATGGAAATCACATATACAGATCATGGTGTATATGTCACACAATAAAGGTATCTCCTGAACTTACTGAAGAAGTACAATATGGAGAATTGCAGAGAAGCTTCAACACCGCTTGAAGTAAACCATAAACTTAGTAAATATGATGGAACAGAGTTTAAAGATATGAAGAAGTATCAATCGTTAGTAGGAAGCCTAATATATGCTACGCTAACAAGACCGGATCTTAGTTTTCCGGTGGGAGTTCTCTCACAGTTTATGCATTGTCCGACAGAGCAACACTGGGTTGCAGGACAAAGAGTTCTCAGATATATCAAAAGAACTATAAAGGAAGGATTATATTATCCTTTTACGTCAGATATAAAGCTCAGAGCATATAGTGACTCAGATTGGGCAGGAATTCAAGATGACCGGAGATCAACGCACGGGTATATGATATACCTAGGAGATAAGCTGGTAAGCTGGTGTTCGAAGAAGCAACACACAGTAGCTTTATCGTCAACAGAAGCAGAATACAAAGGACTGGTAGAAGCAGCGAAAGAAGTAATATGGATGCAGACTTTACTTAAAAGCATGGGTATAGATCAAAGTATACCGATCATACATGGGGATAATATGAGCTCGCTATATCTTGCAGCGAATCCTGTGTTTCACGCAAGAACAAAACACATAGAGATTCAGTATCATTTCCTAAGGGAAAAAGTAATGGAGAAAGAGATAGAAATTGTCTACACTCCTACGAAAGATCAGATTGCAGACATTCTGACCAAGAGCTTGGATGGAACAAAGGCAAACAGATTCAAAGAAATGGCAAGTATAAAAGAAAGAAAGATATATGAAAGACCGGAAGATGTCAAATTAGTGATTGAGGGGGAGCTGTTGAGGAAACACTCACAAATTTGACAAACAAACATAAAGAAAAGAAAAGGAAACGAAATCAGCGCGCGGAATCAGTCCGTCTAATCAGAATCACAATTGTACAATATACGCTGTCAGGGCGCGGTGTGCGCATAACAGAGCAATTAACCGCGGAGGGCGCGTAAGGCGTGCATAACGTAAATTGAAGAGTAACAGCGCAAAGGAGCGCCAAAGGAAAGTGTATATATATACAGCAAGATTTGAAGAACTCGCACAGAGAAGAGACACGCACGGAGAAGGCGAGAAGAGAGGGAGAGAGATGATGCGTGCGAGATGCGCGTATGAGTGAAGAGAGATTTAGAAGCTCTTAGAAGACGCCATAGATCGCGTATGTACAGATGAATAACACAAGCCTGAAGTGTCGGGTTTTTTCATCTGAAGAGAGATGGTAATAAGAAACTACTCACTGTAGGAGAGTTTCTGTAGCTTGAGCAAGAAGAGGCCAAGCTTACTTGTACACATCTTCTCTAATCGAAAACACATGTTCATGTGGATGTCTGCGCGTAATCTTTACTTAATCTGAAGCTATTTCGTGTTACGGTAGGAAGCTTTGTTTATCGTTAACTATCACGACTCGTTACTAAACGTGCTTCAGTACCTTCTCTGTAAACGCATGTTTCGGTGAATAACAGTTTACTCGGTAAACATATTTCAGTAATTTCTGGTCAGTTATAGTTTCTCAGAAACAAGATTTTCCGGTAGAACAACGAAGTATAACTCGTAGCAGAGTTCGAAGTTTTGTATGAGAGATAGCTCATCTTGTAGCTAGACGTCTCTACTTTAAGCTGGTCACAGTTTCCGGTGAAAAGGAGATGTGCATGCAGTACAAAATATAACCGGAAAGTAGCACTTCAGAACCGTGAAGTTTTTCCCTAAACTTCAGAAGAGTTCATTAAGTGGAGAAAGGTCACAAATCACTTTCTTACTTCTTGTATGTTCACTTGAAGAAATTATAACCAGAATAGAAGTTCATTTCGGTGAAGTTCCGGTACGACTACGGTGTCAGTCCAGTGACAGTCTGGTGAAGTTCCGGTGGAACTTGTGTCGCAGGATAACACAGTTAAGGCGACGTTAATTAGGCTGAGCTACTGTTGATTACAGAGGTGTTCTAAATCACTCTACTTTAGCATCCTATTACGGTGGCGCGGCAATTTCCGCAGGCCTGACAGAGTTCAAGCTTTGTCGAGAAACCCACCTTCAGGGCGAAAGTATTTCCGCACCAGTGGTATTAGAGCTGAAGTTTTCGCCAACAAATAGCAGAATGAGTGGTCAACAGTAGCAACAACAACAGCAACAGCAACAGCCACCTCCACTTCGACCGGTTCCAACCGGGGTGACTTACACAAAGTTCGGTGGATTTCCAGGTGACGACCCTGATGCACATGTGCAAACCTTTGAGATAAGCTATGCAATGTTGAACCATCCACCCGATCCGGCTTACAAGGCCATCGTATTTCAGGCTACAATGGTCAATGAAGCAGGGAGGTGGTTAACAGAGTATGATATCAACCATTTCGTTAACTATGATGCGGTAAGGGATGCGTTTTTATAGAGGTTCCGGTTGAAGAAGAATCCCGCCAAAATCTTTGATTATTTGTAGAACAATAGACAGAAGCTGCACCAGACTGTTCAAGAATATGCAACATTGTTTAAAACCCATTTAAGACAATTGCCTCTGGCACACGCTAATCTACCGGATGATGTTATAACCCAGTGGTTCATTAACAGTCTGACCCCACAGCTAAGACAAATCATGATCATCCGCTGTGTGGGGGCTATGACACTAGATGTTGTTATTGCGATGGCTCTACAACTAGAGCATAAAGTTGGAGGATTCACCGAAGATTTGGAGTGGCTGAAGGCCAGTAAGAATGTAATAGATGATCCGGCTAAACAGATGTATTGCACCAAGTGCAAAAATCCAGGGCACACCAGTGCTACATGTGCCCTTAATCAGATGTATTGTGCCATCTGCAACACAACCGGACACTCAACGGAAAATTGTTCGTATAATGCTAAAGTGTAGGGGCGAGCCGCTGTAAATGCTATCATACAGGAACAAGGTCAGCCAGTAGCCCATTATGTGCCACCACAGATGCGAAACAATCAATCGCAAGGATATAAAAATTACCCTGGACAACGGAATACCAATTTTAATTCAAATCGATGGCAGGCGGGTACATTAGCGGACGGTACTTCCCTGCCACCACCTCGATGTCACTTTTGTGGTGAGATTGGCCACATTCGGAGATTTTGCAAGGAAGGAGCGTTAGAACCCGATGACCAACATGGTCTATATCTCATCAGTAGAATCACAAGCAGTAGTGGTCCAGACTAGATCGGGTAAGCAGTTGCAACCAGCAGTTGAGGTGTTTGAACCTGGTATCCGTGAGCAGCAGCGAATGTATACAAAGGCTAGTCAATGGACCGCTAAAGAGCCAACTGTGTTCCCCGATCCAATTCCGATGACACAGGTTCCCCTGCCAAAGGCGAGAGAAAATGAACAAAAACCTAACCCAGTAATAGCAGAATCATCCTCCGAATAGGTGAGGAGTACGATTCAAACAGATCAGGTATGGGAGATTCTATCTAAGGCTTGAATTACACTCCCCTTGGGACAGTTTCTCGCATTGGTGCCAGGAGTTAGGCAGCAATTTCAACAACAGATCAGTCCTGGATCTCCCGGTACTCCGGCGACTGCAACAATCCAACCAGAAACTGATTCTACGGTGGATCATTCAGTCCCATTAATCACTATCTAGCATAAAAATCAAAAGATTACTCAAGTGCTAATTGATGGCGGTTCGGGTGTGAATATAGCTACTGCAGCCCTCTGCAAGAAATTGGGGTGGACCCAAATCGAGCCCGTCCAGTTTTTTGTTAGAATGACAGACCAATCCCGGGTCCATCCAGTGGGATTAGTACGGAATATCTCGATTAGTCTGCAGGGTACCACGTTCAAAATGACTTTTGTAGTCTTAGAACTACTACAATCCAGCCTCGACTACAATCTACTTTTTGGTCGACCATGGTTGAAACAAGCCAAAGTTGTACAGGATTGGTCAACGCAGGAATTGACTTTCAAAGATCATCACCGTAAATATGTTGTTAAACTGGATGCCATCCAGCCCTGCGAGCTTCATGCCAGACCATATGTAGCGGAGCCGGTCCACATGTTGGATGGCTTATCTGACGATGAGGAAGAGGCGTTTCGGACGAACAATAAAGATCTGATCTCCTTAGGTACTGTAGATCTCCAATCAGTAGCGGACAAGTGGAGTTCAGCAGCGTGTACGGTTGTTCCAGTGACCGGAGAGGCGGATGCAGATGATAGTGTTGCTATGGATGAAGCCACCCTATATCAACTTTTACAGTCAGCAGACGATCTAGTGAAACCTCGACAATTTTCTGTTCCGGAAGACTAGTTAGTAACATATAATTTGGGTGATGAGGCTAACCCGCGACCTGTTAAGATTAAGGCAGGATTGTCTGAGGCATTCCAAGAAGATTTGATCCGACTCCTGCGTGAGTTTTCTGATGTTTTTGCTTGGGACTATCGCGATATGAAAGGTCTTGATCCGCGGATTTATCAACATCAGGTAGTGCTCAAACCAGAGGCGAAGCCAATTAAACAATCCAGTTACCGAATGAACCCCAATTATGCCACACATGTCAAAGCAGAACTCGATCGATTATTGAAGGTGGGATTCATTGTACCAATCGAGTACGCTAAATGGATATTTTCGATCGTGATTGTTCCGAAGAAAAATAAACAGCTGCGTATCTATGTGGATTATCGAAAACTGAATGCAGCCACCATACCTAATCCATTTCCTCTCCCCTTTCTCGACACAATGCTAGACAGAGTGGCCGGGCATGAGATGTACTCGTTTTTGGACGGCTACAGTGGCTATAACCAGGTGCGAATGGCAGAACAGGACATACCGAAAACAGCTTTCATAACGAATTGGGGTGTTTATGCTTGTACGGTAATGTGGTTTGGGTTAAGGAATGCTCCGAGCACGTTTCAAGGTTGTATGCAAGAAATCTTTTCACCCTACCTGACTACTTTTACGCAAGTATATCTGGATGACTTTTCCTTATTTGGGAAAATTGCGGCGCACTTGTATCATTTACGGTGGTGCTTTCAAAAATGCCACGAATACCGGT
Source organism: Ceratopteris richardii (assembly GCA_020310875.1). Taxonomy (NCBI): domain Eukaryota; kingdom Viridiplantae; phylum Streptophyta; class Polypodiopsida; order Polypodiales; family Pteridaceae; genus Ceratopteris; species Ceratopteris richardii. The sequence continues at coordinate 69,921,259 of CM035416.1, forward strand.
TATGCTTGAATCCGGCAAAATCTGTGTTTGCAGTCTCCTGTGGCAAACTCCTCGGACATATTATCTCTGAGCAAGGCATACAAGTTGATCCGGATAAGGTTGCAGCCGTGTTGTAGGCACCAGTTCCTACAACACCGAAAGAAGTTATGCGCTTCCTAGGTCAAATCCGGTGGCATGGCAGACATTTACAGTGGTTAGCTCATTTAGCAACACCACTTAATCGGCTAATGACTAGTACTCCACGACAGTTCGAATGGACTTCAGAATGCCAAATTGCATTTGATCATTTAAAGGGATTATTAACGCAGGCTCCAATTTTGCAACCTCGTGATTGGAAACGCCCATTTCATGTCTTTGTCGATGCATCAGACATAGCCATTGGAAGCATCTTAATGCAGCAAACTGACAAGTGGTTTTGGCATGTCTATTATGCAAGTCGCCGACTAGCTCTTGTTGAAAGGAACTATTCAGTGACCGAAAGAGAATGTCTCGGGTTGGTGTACTCTCTGAAGAAATTCCGGCATTATTTGTTGGGCCAAAAATTCACCTTCCACGTGGATCATGCCGCGCTTGTGTATCTGGTCCGACATCAACATTTAGGTGGTCGCTTGGCTCGCTGGGTTTTATTATTATAGGAATTCGACTATGAAGTGATTCATCGACCCGGCACAGCACATGCCTTGGCAGATTTTCTATCTCGGTTGGATTCCGGTGAAGCTCCGGTGGGGGTTGATGACACTACACCAGCAATTTACGCTACTGATCTAGCTCGTGCCGAATCTACAAAACCTCGTGTGCCGCCTACCTACTACGATATGTTACTATCTTTCCTAACTGACGGGTGTCTTCCTCGTCATACTCGTCCTGCTCTGCGGCGGAAAATTACAGTTTCTAGTCGCAGATTCCGGTTGATTGTAGGTCAGCTGTACTACTTGGATCATACTGGTGTCTTACTTCGTTGTATCCCACCACATGAAGTAGACTCGGTTATTGCTATGGCACATTCAATACCCTCCGGTGGAAATTTTGTAGCCGATCTTACTCACCGGGAAATTCTGCAAAGTGGGCTTTGGTGGCCTACCATGTACAAAGATGTGACTCAGTTTGTGCAGCAATGTGACACTTGTCAACGGTTTGGACAGCCATTACAGCGCCACTTCTTTCCTCTGCAACCTGTATTACCTTTGGAACCCTTTCAAAAGTGGGGTCTCGATTTTATTGGACCAATAACACCACCAGCCACCCTTAGCAACAATCGATATATACTGACTTGTACAGATTACGCTACCAGGTGGGTGGAAGCTTGGGCCTTACGGTCCGCCACAGCTATTTTGGTGGCAAAATGCCTAATGAAGGACGTTTTTCCGCGTTGTGGATTACCTCTGGAACTTGTGACAGATCAAGGAACACAATTTGCCAACAATTTAATGCGAGTACTAACACACACTTTTCAAATTCTGCATAATAAGACTTTGTTGACTATGCTTCGCAAATTGATCGTGGAATCTCCAGAACGTTGGGATCAGTTACTACCTACAGTTTTATGGGCATACCGGACTACATACAAAGTGGAAATCGGAATGACCCCTTTCAAGTTTGCTTATGGGTTGGAAGCAATCGCCACGATGGAGATTGTAGTGCCAAGCCTACGCGTGGCCCTCACTCAGAAATTGTTGCCGGAAGACTCTTTGCCATTTCGGTTGAAAGCACTCAGAGCCTTGGATGAACATCGCTGGGAAAGTTTCCTGACTCTTCAAGAAGTTCAGTTGCGGCAAGCCCGGACTCATGATCGTTTCCTCAAGACTCCTGTGTTTACAGTGGGCCAACTTGTGCTATTTTATAATGCTTAATCAAATCCTTCTGCTGGGAGATTTAAATTACGGTGGTTCGGTCCTTACTGAATTAGTGAGCAAGTGGGACCAGCTACTTTTTGGTTGACTACCTTGACCGGAGTTCCCCTTCCCAAAGTAATTAATGGTTCAAAGTTACACCCATATCACCAACCGCCTGACCACTACTGACGTGTTTCTCATTGTTCCGTGTGTCACTTATTTTCTTTTTATTTCCATATTTCAGTGAATATAGACTATAACTCTCATTGTTTTGATATCTAAATATGATTAATCGCCGCCCTGTGTTACTCTTTCTGCACATGCATGCACACCGTAATTATGGTGGTTATCATTTCAATACCGTGCGATGATTAGGGTTTTCGATCGCCTTACGTTGTCGTGTGTCTACTTAATTTTAATTCATTCACTGTTAATTGCGATTGTGTCTATGTCTTTCTGTGCTCTGTGTTTTCTTTGTTCTCTGTGTTCTTGTACTTTCGCATGCGCATCATGGAAGCACTAGCCAACGTTGCTACCTTCCGTGAAGGACTCACCCCTGAAGTGAGTGAGTATTTGCATATTAATGGCCTCTTTAACTTTGTTGAATTGCCTTGGCATTCAGTGGAGTGTCACCCATTTTATGCACAGATTATTACCGCTATCGCTGCCACACCTGCTACGGAGCAGAGTTGGCCTATCCTTTGCTTACTGACACACGTAGTGATCACTCTGGCCTTGTTTGCTGAAGCGTTCTGACTTCCTCGGGATGGATTGGAAAATGGTCCTCTCCCTCCTATCATTACCATGACCGCATTATTTCAACGGCACTCAACTAATGAGTACGCCATTCTATGTCGCCCTGATCCTGAATGTACCGCCTTACAATTCTTAGTTGTGATCTTGAATTTGCAGAAATGTACCTACGGGATTTCACGTCCCTTTTATTTGATGATTGATATGGCTTCTCGTGAGTCTGTCAATTTCGCCTCTTTTTATTTCCGGCGCATTCACCGTGAATGTGTTACGGTTATCAAACAGTTCAAGAAGGGTGATCTTCCATGATCACGTCTTCCCCATATCCTCACATTTCTCTTTCCAGCCATTCAAGCCGTGCAACCTCCACCAAATGCTCCATTCTTATTGCGTGAAGAATCCACTCGGATGCTCGAAGATCAAGAGGAAGATGATGAAGATCTCTTCCAACTTCTTCATCGGAAACGCACCCGTATAAGTCCGTCTGAGAGCCAGGTGCAAGGATCTAATGCCACCCATGAAGAAGAAGTCTTCCATGACACCGCCACTTCTATCCATATTGATTCTTTCGCCCAGTCTTCTCCAATCCAGTAGCAGGAACCAGGTGCATCTACCACCGAGTCTGAAGAAATTTCTTATAAGGAGGATTTTCAGCAACAGACCCAAGATGATGTGCAAGCCATTGTTGCTAAGATTGTCAATGAAGTGATGGCTTTGGTTGATGCTGTAATTGACCGAACTGCAACAACCACGCAGCAGACTACCGGAATCGTGCTGGTGCCTGACATTCTTATCCCACTTCCTTCCAACATGAATTCGACTGAGCCAATTGTTCCAGTCCAACCGATTTTTCTTGAAGCACCCGCTACTTCATCCTCTTCCCCCATTATTCTCCCCCACCTTCCCCTCACCTATTATCAGCCTCTTCATCCCAACCACTTCCTCCTCTTCCTATTCCGGTTCCCATGTTTCATGAACTCGAGTCTATGGGTCGCCTGTTGATCCAATTCTCACAACAGTTACCAATGCACTTGAAGATGTCCACAGATAGTATCCATCAAGAATTACAGCACAAAGTGGATGTCCTAGAGGTCGATATTGCGCCATTGCAAGAAGAAACTAATGCGGTGAAAGCAAAAAATCATGCCCTGCAATTAAAGATTCACCAACTTCAAGATGAGCTTGCACAGAATGGTGATTTACTGTGTCAAAAGGATACAGACGTAACCACGTTGACGCAGGAACTCATTGATAAAACAGATGCGATGACCGCTATAGGTAATGAACTTCATAGCACGCGTGACGCATACAGTATCTTAGAAGAAACCTCTCAGTCTCTGGCCGCCAATGTGCTTAAAGCTGAAGCTGAGCTCCATAAGACTACTGAAAGACTGTTCTAACGTGATCAAGAATTATAAGAAGAGCTTGGAAAATATCTCCAATTGAAGAAAGAATTGGAAGCAATGCAGAAGGAAAGAGAAGCCTATTATAAAACCATGCAGTTCCAATCTGAAGAACTGGAGAGAAGAGAAAAGCAGTTGGGATTCCAAGTAGAGCGTCTATCCAGAGTCGATAAACAAATTGAAGATATGAGATTGAATTGTGACGCAGTCCTTGCCAATGATTTCTATTTGCAAGAGGCATTTTTGCAGACACAGGCTGAAGTTTTGATGAGTCAAGTCGTTGCGGCAAGTTCGGTTAGAACTGACGCACAGCTCGTAGAGCCGGAGACACTAAAGCTAATGTTGGATTCGCTCAAACAGAAAATACCAGAACCTTCAAATTAGCAAGGACCATGTATATACAAGGCATTGTAGACGAGCCTTAATTTTGTTTCCGTTGCGGGTTCAAGTCCACCCGTGCCAGTGTAAGGTCGCCGGATTGGCATTATGTAATTCCTATTTTTCCTATACCACACGTACCAAAAGGTCGTAGCGAAGTGTTGTACCCTTCTTATCAAATAATGAAAAGACATTACAGTGGCGCTCGAGTGGCGAAGGAACGAGATCGCCAGACTGTCGGTCAGGGCGATTTGCGGCCTATGGAGACGCCGTAGTGCAGCATTCCTTAATTCTGAGTACTGTTACTCTTACCTTGTTAAGTTATATTAATTGGTGATTAATGCAGTAATGGTATGTTGCTGATAATAAGTCTGTGTGACGTTAATTAGTAACTCCTATGTTACATACTATGAAAAGCTTAATACGAGTATGAACAGTAAACCTGTATAGAGAATTCGATACTGAACATTAATGTACTACTTTCTTGATAAGTTAAGTGGGAAAATAAGATACAGGGCCTCTGATTTATCAGACCCCTACCATCCCCAAGAACCCGAAAAGAGCTTAAAAGTGTCTATGACGGCAAGCGCACTTTTAACAATGTGTAGGATAATTAAGTTCATGTTTCAATAATTTCTTGACTTATATGCAACCAGCCTACCATCGAGTGAAAAGAACACATCCTAGTCACAAAAAAATTCCTATTTTTGGGATTTTCAAAACACATTCTTCAATCTCTTTTTGTTTCAATGATTCAAATGATTTTTGACACGCCTCACTCCACACAAATCCTACATTCTTTTTATTCAACTATCTAAGGTGATTAGCTATCTTAAATAAATCCTTTCTTAGTCTATAGAATTTGCTCTTTAGGTTTGACTCTTCCTAGATACACAAGTTTCTCCTTAGCAAAGAAACACTTACTCCTCTTTCCATATAATTTGTGTTCTCAAAGATTTTGCAAAGTTTCATTGAGATGTCCCTCATTCTCACAATCATCTTTAGAATATACAAATATATCATCAAGAAAAACAAAGCTGAATTCATCTAGATAACCTTGAAAATTAATGTTCATCAAGCACATAAATTTGGCAAGAGTGTTTGTTAATCCAAAAGGTAAAACTTTAAACTCATAGTGGTCAAAAGTGTTCAAAAATCTCTTTTGGATATGGCATCTAGTTTTATCCTAATTTATTGATATCTTGATTTTAAGTCAATCTTGTTGAAGACAACCCCTCCACTTGACTGACCTAATAAGTCATCTATGTGAGGGATTGGGTCCTTATTTTTTATTTTTCTTTTATTCAACCCCCTTATAGTTAGTGCATAATCTGTAAGAGTTGTCTTTATTCTTTTGAAATAAAATAGGTGATCCCAATGTGAAACACTAGGTCTTATCAAGGATTTCTTCAAAGGATCATCTAATGTAAGAGTTGTCTTTATTCTTTTGAAATAAAATAGGTGATCCCAATGTGAAACACTAGGTCTTATCAAGGATTTCTTCAAAGGATCATCTAATTGAATCTTGGGCTCCTTTTATTCATTTATGTTAAATCTATAGGGTGCTCTAGAATATGGTTCACTCCATAGATACAAGTTGATGGCATGGTTAATCTCTCTAGGTGAAGGTATACCAAGAAAGTCTTTTGGAACATAATTCAAAAGATTTTCATCATTATCTTCCTCATGCAAATTGTTCATATACACTACAAATTTTTTGTAGCCATCATGTATACGTCTAAATATTTGCATAGCAAAAATCATAATAGACTTATGATTATGCGCATCACCTAGAATGTGGATAGATTCACCATCTAGCATCATAGTGATTGTTCCGTTTCATAATCAAGTGTTAAAAATTTTTTAACCAATCAGTTCATGACTATCATTGCATCAGTATGTTTCATTTCAATCATATGGAAACTTTGAGAAAAACACCTATCAAAAAAATTAAATGTAAGGTTTTTAATGTATCCTTTTGTATAGTGTAGTCTTCCATTGGCAATCTCCATAGGCAATCTTTTGTATAGTGTAATCCTCCATTGGCAATCTCCATTGGCAATCTCCATTGGTCTTGTTATCTCCATATTTAGGGATATCCCTGAATTTTATACCAATTTCAAAGATTAAAAACAATGCATACTACCTGTTTCCATCAAAAATCTAACTTTATGCATAGAAATCATACCTGAAATCATAATGGCAGAAGCCCTTGGGAAAGAACACACCATGCAAAGTAGAGTAGATTTAGGGCACTTAGCTCCATCATCTGCTTTTTCAATTCTTGCACCTTCCTCAATGATGTTTATCGCCTTCAAATTTGTAGGCCAAAAGATTTCATTGTTTGGTCATTCACATGTGTGATGCCCTTTCTCACTGCAATAGAAACACAAGCCGAGTCCTTTTGCTCATCCAATAAAATCAAGGTCTTGCAATCAATGGATAGTTTGATGCCTCCTTTGGTTTTCCACCTAATGAGGATTCTTACCTTGATTATTAACAGACAAAGTCTTCTTTGAATTGTTCATGTTTGTTGTGGCAGGTGTTTGTGGCATATGTCACATTGCAATGAATCTAGTTCTATTCCCTTTTTGCATATTTAGCTTCTCCATCTTTTCAAAAAATTTAGCCATTGCTATAGCACCCAAGAAATCCATGCATCTAAATCCCTTCACTTAATAATGAATTTCCTCACAAAGCCCTTCAATAAATGTTTTCTTGAGAGCATCTCCACTAACCTCCAATGCATATTTTTGAACACATAGAAATGTCTCTTTATACTTGTAGATTTCTATCTTCTTCTCCATATGGTATTGTGGAGAACAGTAACATCTCTTTGCTTTCTCTCTAAATTCCTTCAATTGAGCTAGACTTGAACGTGCTTGATTTTGCATATATGCCTTCTACCATAGCTTTGCGATAGTAAGCAGGTGTAGGAATCCAACCTTCACCTTAGACTCCTCAATGAGTTGTCCAAAATCAAAGAAATCCTCTAGATCCTCAATTCCTTCCTCCATATCTTGGCCATTCTTCTTTTAACCATCAAAATCATTCAATTTTGCCTTGTTGAAGACTTTTTTGAGGGAAAACTCACTAGCCTCCATATCTTCATAATTGTGTTTCTATCTTGCTCTAGGCACTCTAGATGCTCCTCCATCTTAATCCACTTCATCATTCAGCTCCATAAACAAACTTATGGTACCTTTTGGTTGCTTTCTGCCTTGTTCGTCGCATAATTCACCAAGAAGCTCCTAAATAATCTCCTCCTTCTCACGAATCTTTTGTGTCAAACCTTCCATAGTTGTTGAGGATCATTTCTACTCTCATTCCACTTCAAGCATTTCCACAGTCACAAGCTTTCCCCAATCCCAAGCTTCTAGTCACTCAACAATAGTAGAAGAGAGAAAAACATAACTTGTAGAAGGTAAGAGAAAATCTCATGTAGCAAAGATGACAAGATGTAATGTAGAGAAAGACAATAATTGGTATTATAGATTACAATCATATACAATAGCTTTTTCAAATTAGCTTCTTGATGAAGCATCAACCTCCCAAACACCCCTGAGCTATCACAATCTCATTCACACTCACAATATCAATCTCATTCTCACTCACAATCTCACTCTCAATCTCAATTGTAAGGTAACTCCCTCAGTCTGATCCTCAACCTCCTCCTCTATGAAACTTCAAATATCCCTCAAAAAAGAGTTGATCTCCTCTCCTCAAGGAAGTTTTTGATTCACCACATTTAGAAAAAATTGGGTCTCCCCATGTTGCATGCCAAATTTTTCAAAAGCATGCATTTGTAGTGTTCAATTGCTTTCCTTATAGGCACCTATCAAAAGTAGAAAAAAAAGCAACAAAAAAACATATCCAAAAACATCCACAAGTGTGCATGAGAACATGAATGAATCAAAATCACATATTTGAATAATAATAATAATAATAATAATAATAATAATAATAATAATAATAATAATAGAGAACTCCACCCTTTTTTTTCAGTTTTGGAAAAATTGACACTTTTTTAGAGACCTGTAAATCAAAATTAGTGTAGAATTAGAAGATGCTTGTATGAGGCAAAATAGTTTAGCTCTTTGGTCTTCTTAATAGTGTTAGATATACGTTAGATCCAAATCTACCTTGAGATATCAATTTTGAGCCCTGCAAATTTAGAAATCCTAGAGAGAGAATGAAATTAGGTCATTTTCTTACATTAAACTAACTCTAAAGGCCCAAAAAAGATACTTAAAAGATGATTCACAAAATTTTCACAGAGACACTTTTATTCTCCTATGGATGTTGAGATATCAAGTCCAACATGTGATGATACAGGATGACATGTATCATTTTTTCATTTCTTAGACATGAATAGTGGTCACACTGGTATATCTCATGGATACTTCATTGAGCTTTACTAGATTTATCTATCGAGAGTGATGGCACATTTGTTTCTTGCCAATTCACTCATTCACGAACATTAGGATTTTCTTTATGTATTATTCTTTATATATTTCACTAGTTATATTGTTGTTTTAGGTCATTCTTGTACATTCCTTTTATGTAATAGAAGAAGAAGAAGAAGATCATTGTTCCTTCCCTCAATCTATGTGTGTGCTCCTCTTTGATTATGAGAGTGTGTGTGTGTGTGTGAGCTCTCTTCCTTATTTCCTTCCTTCTGACATGGTATTAGAGCCAGTGTGGTTGTAGAGAGCTCGTGGAGAAGGCTGATGATGAAGAGTAGGCAAGACAGTGTGGAGAAAGTGTGATCACAAAGGGCCTCAAATTTCTATGAAAATTGGTGTGAAGGTAGAAGGCATCAAAATATTTTCATGAGTTATCCCTTTAGGTTCACTCGCTTTTGTCATATTTCTCTTTCAGAGCTATCTCGACCTCTGTTTCAGGCCTACAAGGTGGGGCAAATGGAAAAACGAGGTCAGTTTGCAAAATTGTAACTTGCGTCTTGTTTTCCATCACTCAAATATTTGAGATCTAGAATTGTAAGTGATTCTATGTTCTATTGATACATGAGAACTATGTTTTTCTAAGATCAAACTATCACGTCAAAGTGCAACAGTATTCAAGCAAAAGTATTGCTTGTAGTGTTTTTGTAGTATTGTGAATTGCTGCAAAAATGGCAAACATGGATGGAATGAGTCAGCTTATGAGTGATAAGCTAGACAAGGACAACTTCCATGCTTGGAGATTCAGAATGACAAATTTTCTAATGGGAAAAGGCTATTGGAAGTTCATCAAAGGAGTGAACAAAAATGCTCTGCATTTACCAAAGAGCAATCGGACTGCGAACCAACTAAGAGCATATGAGGAATGGAATCAAGGAGCATGAAAGGTAATGTATTGGCTATCTGTTAGCATACAAGATAGCACGATTGGGCACATATAGGATGTCAAGATTTTGAAAGAGTCTTGGAACAGTTTGGTCACATTGTATGAGACCAATACAAAGGCACAGAAATTGCAACTCAAGAACCTGCGGCATACACTAGACAAAAAGGGCATGTCATTAAGTGACTACACCTTGAAAACCAAAAGCATAAGTGAGTCACTTGCATCTATTGGCACGAGTGTAGATGATGATGATAAGGTGGAAGTGTGCCTTGGGTTAGGAGCTACATATAACCAATTCATAACATCTATTCAGACTTGGGAAAATATTCCAAATTTTGCTGATCTGGTTTTCATGTTGGTTATTGAAGAAAAAATCTTGGTGAGGACTCAAACTCCCAAGGAAAACCTAGTTCTAAGTAGCTATTCTACTCTGGTAGAGGAAAAGGCAAAGGCATAGGCTTCAAAATTGAAAGAGGACACAATAACCAAGACCAAGGTCAACAATAAAGTCATGTAGGAGGTAGAGGATAGTTTCGAGGTAGAAGGAGCCAAAGAGGCCATAGAAATTTCAAAAAAATGATTCAAGAAATGTTAGTAAAGGATGCTAGTATTATGATAAACCTGAACACCTTGAACATGATTGCAAGTTGAAGAATCAAAATAATAGAATGCATCAAAACAAGTGATTATGCAGTGTCTTATGAAGCTGGTGTAGAATTGGAGGCTCATGGATACACCAATGTAGATCGTGTTGGTAGTATTCCAGATAGAAGATCTACTAGTTCCTTTCTATTCTCACTTGAAAGTGCAACTATTACATTGAGCAATAAGAAGCAAGCCATTTTTGCTTTGTCAAGTACACAGGTTGAGTATAGAGGTGCTGCAATGGCAGCATATGAAGCATCCATCTAGTTAGAGATGTTACTTGCAAATTTAGGTATGGAAGAGCAAAGGCTCATCATCATCTATTATGACTTAGCATGAAATCATGTTTTTCATGCTAGAACAAAGCATGTCGAGGTACATTATCACCTCATCAAAGATAAGGTATTAACAGGTGATATTGATCTTGTTTATGTGAGGACCAGTGAGTAGGTTGCTAATATTTTTACTAAAGCACTTGGAGCATAGATGTTGAAGAAGTTTCGGAAGATGCTTGGATTAGAGGACATGACATTGAGCTTGTGGGGGAGTGTTGAGCTATCAAGGGCAACGTGTGATGGTCTAGGATGACACATATCACTTTTTCATTTCTCTTACATGTATAGTGGTCACGCCGATTTATGTTATGGATACTTCATTGAGCTTTACTGATTTATTTATCGAGAGTGATGGCACATTTGTTTCTTGCCATCTCACTCATTTGAGGACATTAGGATTTTCCTTATGTGTTCTTCTTTATATATTGCACTAGTTGTATTGTTGTTTTAGGTCATACTTGTATATTTCTTTTACGTAATAGAAGAAGAAGAAGAAGAAGAAGAGGAAGATCATTCTTCCTTGTCTCAATCTATGTTTATTCTCCACTTTGATTGTGAGTGTGTGTGTGTGTGAGCTCTCTTCCTTGTCTCCTTCCTCGTGACAATGCATGGTCTACCTTCTAACATACAACATTATTTCTGATTCTTCTATTTTCATGTTCCATTTTCGACTAGAAAACATGATGCAAACGGGATTTAGAGAGAGAGAATATAAAACTTATCATCCCTACTTTTTTTCTATATGCATAAAATGACATAAGTATCCATTCTAAACATTATCCACACAAATTTTAATAGAAATTTCTTTATAATATCCCGCTTCATACATGACCAAAAGTAAGAATATTTCATTTTAACATAGGTTTTTGAATAATCTAGATGTGCAAAAAAAAGTTCCATCATAACAATCATGTAAAATTTGTGCCTTCAGTGGAGACTCTTAAGATATGCATAATCGATTGTTACAATATAAAGATTCTTGATACATTAATCCCTAGTTTGCATGCTAAAAATTCAAGATAGGTGCATAAAAAGAGTTGTGTTTTAGTTCTTCTTGAATTTGATTGAGAAAATCTGAATTTATTACAAAAGGAAGATTATATAAAAGTTTTCAAATCAATGCATTAATGACCTTATTTTCCTTACCAACCAATACTAAATCTTGAAATCATACTCGCTAACAAATCATTTGACAATGTAAAAGAACTACCATTAGTAGTAGTCAAAATGATCTTACTAAGTCCCATTACAGGATAAGAGGATCTATTAGTGCATATGACAACATTCCCTATAGGGGGAGGCTCAAGTGAACTAAAGAAACTACACTATGAGGTTATATGTGTGGCTTCCCCACTACCAAAGTACCAAGTCTAGTACATACATACATTGCTCATGAGAAGATGGGTCATAGATGCATATAGTAGTAAATGTTCATAATTAGTCAACTCTACAATGAGGGGATTATCTATCTTTAAGAGAAATCCTTTATATGTGCTCTCTCATATTGCACCAATCCTAAAAACCTTATAACATCCCTTATAGTTTTAGGAGCTAGAAAATCAAGTATTGCTTTGACTTTATCTTGGTCTATATGAATTTTGACTTTAGATATGAATCTTCCTAGATACACAAGTTTATCCTTAGCAAAGAATAAGTACTCATCTTTCCATACAATTTGTGTTCTCTAAGAATTTGCAAAGTTTTTTTGAGATGTACCTCATGCCTACAATCATCTTTAGAGTATAAAAATATATCATCAAGAAAAATTAAAGATGAATTCATCTAGATAATCATGAAAATTATGATTCATCAAGCACATGAATGTGGTGGGATCATTTATTAATCCAAAAAGAAAAACTTTAAACTCCTGTGGCCATAACATGTTCCAAAAGGTCTCTTGGATATGTCATCTAGTTTTATCCTAATTTGATGATATCTAGATCTTAATTCAATCGTAGTGAATACAATCACTCCACTTAATTGACCTAATAAGTCATCTATGTGAGCGAATGGGTACTTTTTTAAATTGTTCTTTTATTCAACCCCCTATAGTCAATGCATAATCTATAAGAGTCATCTTTCTTCAATCATCTAATTGAATCTTGAGCTCCTTTTATTCATCTATGCAAAATCCATAGGGTGCTCTAGAATATGGTTCTCTCCCTAGATATAGGTCAACAATGGTGTGGTCAATCTACCTAGGTGCAGGTATACCACACAAGTCTTCTTGAACTACATCTACATATTCTTTCAAAATATTTTCTATATAATTCAAAATATTTTAATCATTATCTTCCTCATGCATATTGGTCACATACACTAGAAATGTTATGCAGCATCGCATATACCTCTAATTATTTGCGTAGCCTAAATTAGAATAGCTTAGGATTATGTGCATCACCTAGAATGTGGATAGATTCACCATCTAGCCTTATAGTGACTCTTCTTTGATAAATTGTTGCAAAATATTGAACTAGACATTCCATGCCTATACTGGCATCACTCTGTTTCATTTTGATCACATAGAAACTTCAAGAAAAACACCTATAAAAAAAAAAGTAAATATAAGGTTTTCAATGTATCCTTTCCTATAGTGTAGGCATCCATTGGCCATCTCCACAAGTTCTTTTATCTACATATTTTGTGGAATCCCTAAATTTTGTACCAATTTGAAAGATAGATAAGAATGGATACTACCCAAATCGATAAAAAACTAGAAATCAAACCTAAAATCCTAATTATAGAAGCCCTTGGGAAAGAACTAGTCACCGTGCAATGTAAAGTATGTTAGGGCACTTACCTCAATCATCTTCTTCATCAATTTTTGTACCTTCCTCAATCAAGTTTATCGCCTTTGATTGTGTGGGCCAAAAGATTGGCTTGTTTGGACTCTCATATGTCGGATGCCCTTTCTTGCCACAAGGAAAACCAAAATTGAGTGTTTTTGATCGTTCAATAAAATCAGGTTCCTGTTACCAATTGATAGGTTGATGCCTCCTTTTGTTTTCCACTTGAGCAAGATTCTTACCTTGATTATTAAAAGATGAAGTCTTGTTTGAATTCTTCATGTTTGTTGTGGTAGTCTTTGTGGCTTATGTCCCATTCCCATGAATCTGGTTCTATTCACCTTTTGCATATTGAGCTTTTCCATCTTCTAAAAATTTTGGGCCATCGTTATAGTACCCAAGAAATTGATGCATCCAGATCCCTTCACTCAGTAATGAAGTTCCTCATGAATCCTTCATTAAACTTCCATTTCAAAGCATCATCGCAACCTTCAGTGCATACTTGTGAAGACCTAGAAACTATCAACAAACAAGCTATACTTGTCACTCTCATGTTGTCAAAAATTTTAGAACTCCATCATCTTCTCCATATGGTAGTGTGGAGAACAGTAACATATCTTTGCTTGCTCTCTAAATTCCTTCCATACAATCAGATGAGAATGCATCCAAGTCTGCATATAGGACTTCCACCAAAGCCTTGTGATACCACGTGGGTGTAGAATCCCAATCTTTTCCTTAGAATGCTCACTAAATTATCAAAGATCAAAGAAATCATCGAGCTCTTCAATCTATGCCTCCATATCTTTGTTGCTCTTCTTCTCACCATCAAAATCATTCAATTTTGCCTTCTTGAAGGCTTGATTGGTGGAAAACCCACCAGCCTCCATATCTTCATAATTGCATTTGTGTCTTGCCTTGAGCACACTAGATGTTCATACACCTTCATCCACTTCATCATTCAGCCCCACAAACAAATTTGTGGTGCCTTCTTGTGCTTTCTACATCTTTGTTTGCATAATTCACCAAGAAGCTTCCGAATAAGCTCCTCCTCCTCACAAATATTTTGTGTCAATCCTTCCATAGTTGCCCAATATTGATTATGCTCTCATACTTCTTACAGTGTTTCCACAATTACAATCTTTCCAAATCCCATGCTTCCAATCACTCAATATTAGTAGAAGAGAGAAAAACAAAACTTGCACTATCTAAGAGAAATTCTAAAGTGGTAGAGTAGACATGATGTGATACAAAGAAAGAAAAAATATGGTATTATCTATTATAATCATATACAATAGCTCTTGCAAAATAGCTTCTTGATAAAGCCTTGACCTCCCAACCACCCCCAATTTATCACTATCTCACTCACACTCACACTCTCAATCTCACTGTCACTCACATTCTCATTCTCAATCTCAATCAGAAGGTAATTCCCTTGGTTTGATATTCCCTCAAAACAAAGTTGATCTTTGTATTTCAAGGAAGTGTATGAAAAATTTTGCAAGCCGGGTATTCCCGTGTTGCATGCCAAACATTTGTAAAAGCATGTGTTTGTAGTGTTCATCTGCTTTCTTTGGCGGCACCTATCAAAAATAGAAGAAAAAGCAATAAAAACACATATCCAAAGGCATCCACAATTGTGCATGAGAACATGTATGAATCAACATGATGGATTTTAATAATTATAGAAAAACCCACCCTTTCTTTTAAGTGTTGGAAAAATCAACACTTTTTTGGGACCTATAACTCAAAATAAGTGCATAATTTCAAGATGCTTTTGAGAGGCAAAAATGTTCAGCTCTTTGGTCTACACAATAGCATTAGAGATGCCCTATGTCCAAATCAACCTTGAGATATACATTTTGGGCCCTAAAAGTTTCAAAATTCTAGAGAGAGAATGAAATCAAGGCATTTTCTTACATTGAACTAATTCTAGAATCAAAATAACAGAAGGCAGCAAAACAACTATGCATCCACAAGTGTAGATGATTCTGAGAAGTTGTTTATGGTTCAACATCACATGATGAATACGATGTCTGCTGGTGTTTCAAAATCGAATGATAATGTTTGGTATGTTGATTTAGGTGCTTCAAATCACATGACCAGTCATGCAAAATGGTTTAGTAGTTTGTAGAAAATGCAAGTTCCTGGATATGTTGAAACAGGTGATGACACATCGCATCCTATTGAGCATATAGGAAACATAGCATTGTCTATGGAGGACGGAAAGGTAAAACATCCCGCTGATGTGCTGCATGTTCCAAATATAACAAAGAATCTGGTTTCTGTTGGACAAATGGTTGACCAGGGATTACAAGTCAGGTTCAATGTTGATGGATTATATGTAGAAGAGTACAAGCAGGATGGACGATTGGTTTTCAAAGGAAACAAAGTGGGTAGGATGTTCACCTTAAATGTGAAGATTCCTGAAATGAATGCAGCCATGTTTGCGAAAGGTGCAGGAGTTATTGGAGATATAGAGATATGGCACAAACGGATTGGACATGCAAACTTGCAAAGGCTGAAACTGATGCAGTCAAAGGAGATTGTCCATGGACTACCAAATTTCAAAGTTGCAGAAATGCAAAAGGTATGTGCGGCATGTCAATTTGGTAAACAATCAAGAGCATCATTTCCACATGACAAGCATGTTAGTGAGAATGTACTAGAAGTAGTACATATAGATGTTTGGGGTCTAGCAAAGACCACATCTATGGGCGGTTGCAGATTTTATGTTACTTTCATTGATGACCATACACGCAAAGTATGGGTATATTTCATGAAAGAGAAGAGCGAGGTGTTTACTCACTTCCAGAATTTTAAAGTTATGGTGGAAAAGCAGACATGGAAGTACATTCAAACATTAAGATCTGATGGATGAGGTGAATACATGTCAAATGAGTTCAACAATTTTCTAAAAAATCATGGAATTCGGCATCAGTTTTCATGCAGGTACACACCACAACAGAATGGTGTTGCTAAACACAAAAATAGACATATTGCATAAATAGCAAGAGCCTTGATGGCTGAGAAGAATATGCCTCATTGTTATTAGGCAGAAGCTGTGCATACTGCTGTATACATCATGAACAGAACTCTGACTGCTGTTGTACATCAAGTTACACCTGAAGAGAAGTTTACAGGTAAAAAGCCAAACTTATCACATCTGAAAGTTTTTTGTTGTATTGCATATGTACATGTTCCAGATGAGTTGAGGACGAAGCTTGATCCGAAAGCAGAAAAATGTGTCTTCATTGGATATTCCCTTGAGCAAAAGGGGTACAAATGTTATAACCCACTCACACGACAGGTGAAGGTGAGCAGAGATGTGGTATTTGATGAAATGTCAAGCTTCTATGCAGATGCCAAAGAAGGACTGAATCTTGAACCGAATGACAAAGAAAATGTTGAAAAATCTAGTGCAGAATCTCAAGTTTTGAGTGGAACGGATGCATCACCAAGCAATAGTTCCAACTCAAATCCATGGAGTGGAAGATTGTGTGGAAATTTCAGTCCAGCAAATTCATCAAATACATCCAAGAAAGGTAAAGAAAAGCTTTCTGCTGGTAGTAAAACAGGTGCAGGTTTTGAAGACATTGATGGAGATTCAAGCGGTTCAGAAAAGAGTCTTGATGAGGAACTTGGATTGCCCTCTATGAAGACTCCAGGAGTAAGAAGGGCACATGCAGATGATACAAGAAGAAGTGACCCAGGACCAAGAAGATCTGGGAGGATACGTAATTCAGTGCAACAATTGACATATGATAGTTACATGGCTCGCCATTGTGCCTACATGACAAAGGTAATACAAGATGCTGAACCTTCTTGTTTTGAAGATGCAATTGGTAATGTAGATTGGGAAAAAGCTATGGATGAGGAGATGGCTGCACTTTATGGAAATGATACATGGAAGCTGGTTCCATTGCCACAAGGAAAGAAATCCATAGGCCGCAAATGGGTTTACAAGGTAAATCATAATGCTGATGGTCGCATAAGCAGGTATAAAGCACGATTGGTAGCTAAAGGTTATGCACAGACATATGGCATTGATTATGAGGAAACATTCAGCCCTGTAGCTAAAATGTCTACTGTCAGAACACTTGTTGCATTAGCTACAGCAAAAGGATGGACTTTGCATCAGATGGATATGAAGAATGCTTTCCTACATGGTGAGTTAGAGGAAGAAGTATATATGGACCAGCCACAAGGACATGAAGATTCAAAGCATCCAGAATATGTCTGCAGGTTGCAAAAGGCTTTGTATGGGCTGAAGCAGGCTCCGTGTGCATGGCATGCAAGGATTGCTGATTACTTAACCAGCATTGGGTTTTCTATGTGTGATGCAGATCACTCACTATATGCAAGGAAGATGATGGCATCACTATTGTGGCTATTTATGTTGATGATCTGATTGTAGGTGGTGATAATGAAGAAAGCATCAAAGAGGTAAAGAAACTTCTTATGCAGGAATTTGACATGAAAGATCTTGGTGTGCTGCGTTATTTCTTGGGCATTGAGTTTATACATACAGAAACAGGTATACGGATGTCGCAAAGGCAATATGCCTTGAATATGCTACAAAAGTATGGTATGGCTGATTGTAAGCCAATTTCTATGCCTTTAGATCAGAATTTGAAATTGGATACTACATCAGGTGAAGCATTGGAAAATGCTACTATGTACAAGAAAATTGTGGGAAGTCTTATATATCTTACAATTACAAGGCCTGATTTAAGCTACACTGTTGGACTTGAAAGTCAGTTTATGCAGGTTCCGAGGAAGCCACATTTGGATGCTCTGAGGCGCACTCTACGTTATGTGAGTGCTACTTTGGATTATCCATTGTTTTATGAAGCTGGTGTAGATTTGCAGGTTCATGGATACACCGATGCAGATTGGGCTGGTAGTACTCCAGATAGAAGATCTACTAGTGGCTTTCTTTTCTCACTTGGAGGTGCAGCTATTACATGGAGTAGTAAGAAGCAACCCACTGTTGCTTTGTCGAGTACAGAGGCTGAGTATAGAGGTGCTGCAATGGCAGCATGTGAGGCATCATGGCTGGAGATGTTACTTGCAGATTTAGGTGTGGAAGTGCAAAAGCCTATCACTATCTATTGTGATAATCTTAGCAGCATACAATTACCATGGAACCCTGTTTTCCATGCTAGAACAAAGCATATTGAGGTACATTATCACTTCATCAGAGAGAAGGTATTAGCAGGTGATATTGATATTGTTTATGTGAGAACAGATGAGCAGGTTGCTGATATTTTCACCAAAGCACTTGGAGCTGAGAAGTTGAAGAAGTTTCGGAAGATTCTTGGATTACAGGATATGGCATTGAGCTTGAGGGGGAGTGTTGATATATCAAGCTCAACATGTGATGATCCAGGATGACACGTACCAGTTTTTCGTTTCTCTGGCATATATAGTGGTCACGCCGGTATATGTCAAGGATACTTCATTGAGCTTTATTAGATTTATCTACCGAGAGTGATGGCACATTTGTTTCTTGCCAGCTCACTCATTCGCGGACATTAGGTTTTTCCTTATGTACTGGCCTTTATATATTGCACTGGTTGTATTCTTGTTTTTTTAGGTCATTCTTGTACATTCCTTTTATGTAATAAAAGAAGAAGAACAAGATCATTCTTCCTTGCCTCAATCTGTGTGTGTGCTTCTCCTTGAGAGTGAGAGTGTGTGTGTGAGCTCTCTTCCCTATCTCCTTCCTCGTGACAAAGAGGACCTACCAACATGATGAAGTTTTGTTGGTGGTGCTCTGGGAATAGGGAAGATCAAAGTTGTGCATAAATTCTTGTCTACTATTTGAGTATTGTGTTGCATATGTACTATGATGGATAGTGTTAATCTCCAAGAGAACAAGCTACTCTTGAATTTAGAGCACCTCTATATCAAGATTAACTAAAAACCTTCACTAATTTGGAGGCACAATAAAAATTTTGGATAAACTGTGAAGAAGAAGACTCTACAGAAAGTCTGCTGCATGTATCTCTCTCATTGACTTATCAAATGTGTAAAGTTATTTATATAACTTTGCATAAGATGTTGCCTATAGTTTGCGCACCTCCTCCAAGTTAAATGACTTCAAAAAATTCAGTAGATCTTGAGAAATGAACTTAACAAGTCACCTATCTCTAAAACTATTCTTCTAAGAAGTCGATTTAGACACGTGTAACTTCTAACACTTGGTTCTATCAATCTAGAACCCATTTATGCAAATGCTTTTAGCCATAGATAGCTTACCTTCCACCTTAAAGATTGAGTACTTGCTTGCTCAAAACTTTACATTGTCGAAGGAGAACTGACCAAAACATTAACATCAAATTTTGCGCCTGTTTCAGAAAACAGTGAACACTTTTTCACATATGAATGTTCCTACTCAAAATTATCACAACCTGTTTACAATTAGGCTCTCAAACTTTAACCATAGACTCATTAACTATGAAATTTGACATCTACAAAAGGATTCTTGAAATGATCAATCACAGAAGGAGAATACACAAAAACATAGGGCACAATTTTTCTTCATTACTAGAGAACTTTTACATCTGGATGAGAGAGCTAATCTTCATGCTTCTCAAGAGTCTAATTACTTCTAATTCTTCTGGATTCTTGTATTCTACACTCTCTCATGTTTGCCCCGACATTTTTCCTTGTATATATAGGTAAATATTTACAAGCTCCTGACTATACAAAAGTATAAGTAAACTATCTCTAAATTTATGTACATATGAAAACACATCTTCATCTTCTGGATAAGCACTTCCTTCATACTTCATATCTTGATCTTTTCTTCAGTCCTTGGCTTCAAATCTTCATCAAAACATCAATTGTTGATTGCCTTGCACCAACAGCTCCCCCTCAATCATCAATTGAGGTTTTCTCTATCTTCTTTATGCCTGCCATGTCTTTGAATCTCTGTAACTTTGGTCCATCCAAGCTCTTGGTTAGCATATCAGCTATCTGATCTTTTGTTGAATTATGTATGACTTCAATCTCTTTATCCATCACTTTCTCTCTTAGAAAGTGATACTAAATTTCAATGTGTTTGGTCCTGACATGAAAAACAGGATTAGCAGCTAGATACAATGAACTCATGTTATCTCCATGAATAGTGGGTGTACTCTGAATGATATCAAAACTCTTCATCAGAGTCTTAAGCCATATCACTTCCTTTGCAGCTTCCACCATACCTTTATACTCTGCTTCTGTAGATGACAAAGCAACTGTGTGTTGCTTCTTTGAACACCATGAAATTAACTTATCTCCCACATAACACAAGTATCCATATGTTAATCTCCTATCATCAGGATTACCTGCCCAATCTGTATCACTATATATCTTGATGTTTGTATCTGATGTAAAACCATAATACAAACCTTCCTTGAGTGTATCCCTAATGTACCTCAACACTCTTTGTCTTGCAACCCAATGTTCTTTCCTAGGGAAATGCATGAATTGAGATAATACTCCCACTGTATATGATAAGTCATGCCTAGTTAATGTAGCATAAATCAGACTACCAACCAAACTTTGATATAACTTCATATCCTTGAACTCTTCTCCTCCATATCTGTTCAATTTGTGATTCACCTCCATTGGAGTAGGTGCTACCCTACAATCATTCATTTTAAACTTGATCAACAAGTTCTTCAAATACATTTCTTGAGTTATATACACTCCATGTTGAGTGTATGAGATCTCCATGCCCAAGAAATATGACAAGTCTCCCAAGTCACTGATCTTGAACTCTTTCTCCATTTGCTTCTTTAAGCTTTGAATGCCTTTCTCATCTGTACCTGTAAGAATGATATCATCAACATATATGCACATGTAAATGAACCCATTATCACTTGCTTTAACAAGCAAGCTACTATCTGCCTTTGATACTTGGTAGTTCTTTCAAGAACTTCACAAGTCTATAATTCCATGCCCTTGGGGCCTGCTTCAAACCATACAAAGCTCTCTTGAGCTTACATACATACTCTGGATACTTTTCATCTCTGAATCCTTGTGGTTGCTCCATGAAAACATCATCTGAAATATAACCATTTAAAAAAGCATTCTTCACATCTAATTGACATAATTTCCAACCTTTACATGCAACAATAGCTATGAGTGTCCTGATGGTTGTCATCTTTTCCATAGGACTATAGGTCTCATCATAGTCTACACCATATGTATGAGCAAAACCTTTCACAACAAGTCTAGCTTTATACCTAGACACACTTCCATCTGCATACCTCTTTGTCTTGTAGACCCATTTGCACCCAATGATCTTCTGACTATTTGGTTTAGGGACCAAATCCCAAGTCTCATTCTCCATCAATGCATCATACTCTTCCTGCATAGCTTTCTCCCAATTTTCCTTACCTTTTGCCTCTTCATATGTAGAAGGATCTTCATCTGCCTTTACCATATAAGCATAATCTTTGGTAGCCAAAAAAAAAGTGTCATAGCTATACCTTGTAAGTTGCCATTTGTGTCTTGTTGACCTTCTGAGTTCTCCACTTCTTGAGGTTTCTAGTTCATCACATTCTGGATCAAACCTTGGCACTTCTTCTATTTCAACCTGTACTTCATTGTTTTTCTCTTCATCAAATATCTGAACCGTTGATTTACCTTTCTTTTGATCCACAATTTCTTCATCACCTGCAGAAATATTTATTGTACCTGCATACCAAGTACCTTGCTCATCAAATGTAACATCCTTAGACAATAGGAATTTTTTTGTGGATGGACTCCACAACGTATATCCCATCTGCTTATCATCATATCCAATAAACACATATTTTTGAACTTTAGGCTCCAATTTATGCCTCAATTGTGATGGCACATATGCATATGCCAAACATCCAAATACTTTGCAATGATCTAAAGTAGGTCTCTTACCCCACCATGCCTCATATGGTGTCATACCATGCAAAGCTTTACATGGTAATCTATTGACCAAATAAGTAGCTGTATTTACAGCCTCAGCCCACAAATAATTTGGTCAATTTTTCTCCTTCATCATGGATTTTGCAAACTCAACAAGAGTTCTATTCCTCCTTTCTGCTACACCATTTTGTTGAGGAGAGTACCTGCAAGTAACCTCTCTCTTTATACCTGCATTCCACAAGTAATCACTGAATTCATTAGAGAAATACTCTCCCCCTCCATCTGACCTTAGTCTCTTCAACTTATGACCTGTAATTCTCTTTGCATACACATGATAATGTTTGAATGTATTGAATACCTCTGATTTATCTTTGATCACATATATAGTGATCCATCTGGTAGCATCATCAACATAAATCACATAATACCTTGAACCATTGATACTGAAATCCTTTGATGGTCCCCACACATCTGTGTGTACCAACTCAAGCTTCTCTGAATACATAAAACCATGCTTGGAATAAGATTGCTTATGAGCCTTACCTAATTAACATGCTTCACATCTGTATGTCATATGTTGACCTGCAACATTAGGCAACCCAAGCAGTGAGCCATTGTTAACCATATCCTTGATACCTCTTTCATTAAAATGTCCAAGCCTCTTGTGCCAAAGATCTACTTATGCCCTCCATAAGTGAACAAGGCATGACCAACATTGCCTTGGATCTTCAATGTGAACAATCTTCCTTCTTTCTTCGCTGATACATTTTTTTATACCCATTGCTAGGGTCTTCCACAAACACTCCTTCATTAGTGAACCTAACTTCATAACCTTTTTCAACAATTTATCCTACACTTATCAGATTCTTAGGAATTGTAAGAACATACAAAACCTTACTCAAGAGAGTACTACCATCCTTGGCCTTCACTGATCCAATTGACTTCACATTATGCTTTGTATTGTCACCTATTTGAACTACATGATTAGTTACCTTATTCTCCAAATCAGTCATCAAAGCTATGTTGCCACTCAGGTGATTGCTACACCCTGAGTCAATGTAGAAGACTCTTTGTTCTTCACTTTGCCTTTCACAAGTTGCATTCATTATCAATGTTGAATCCTCCTTCTGATCTGAAGCATAATTATAATAGGTATTGTTGTATTGTTGACTTTGGAATCCTCTACCTGCATTTCTTCCAAAGTAACCTCTACCTCTGGAATTACCTCTTTGATTCCTGCCACCTCTTGCTCTTGAATTAAAATTCTGATTATATCCACCATTAATCTGAGTATTATGCCAACAATCATTAGCTAAATGATTTGTCTTACCACAAATCTAGCAAGCTTTGACTCCATCTTTATTACTCCTGTCTCTTCCTCTACCTTTGCCACCTCCTCTTCCTCTTAGGAAGTTAGCTTGGCTAGTTGTACCTTCATCTTCATTTGCTTGTTGCTTCCCTTTGCTCTTCTTCTTCTTATCCTTTGAATACATTTCTTGACCTGCACTCTTATCACTTTCACCTTTGACATCCTCCTCAAAAGTTAG